>PVHX01009223.1:0-77803 GCA_004024805.1 Geosciurus inauris | reverse complement strand
CTGGGCCAAAGATTTTGCTCTTTAAATGATTTATGTTCAGGTTATTTGTTTAACTTCTGATTAGCTGCTATTTCTTGGCAACCATTAGCATGCTTGTGAATTCTTGTAACGTGAGAAAATCTAACTTACAGATGGATTTCCAACACAGTGGGATTTTGTACACCCAGTTTAATAATGAATTGAAGAATGAGTATATAAGTCATTTACTGAGTCTGATTTTGCTCCTTCATAAATTGAAGCCAATAATTTTTTTAAGTCTCAAACATTTCCAAAGATAGCCCTGTGGCTCCCTACCTTAGCATCTAAGGAACGAAATGGTGTGAAATCCTCTTCTGGGAGAACCCCAGCTTTTTGTGTCACTCTGTAGAGTTAGTTCTCCTTGGTTATGGAGGTGGATCCTCAGCAAATCCCAGGGTGCAGGCCACCCACACCCCTCACACTTCTATCCCTCCCCGCTCTCTCCATATCAACCGACATTTCCAGGATCTACCCCCTTCCCTGGTGCTGGCTTCTTGTGAGGTGAATAAGCTGAGTGGACACTGACATGCTGGCCTGGTCTTTCCTGGGATGTTTAGGTACTTCCCAGAGGCCCATGGACAGCGGGCATGTACCCTCACAAGGAGGGAGCAGGAGTTCTGTGCTTTCCTATGTTGAGTTGGAGCTATTTGACCCAGGATGGAGAAAGGCTCTCTTCTGGACTCATGTCCCTGTCAGCAGCCACCCCAAACCCCAACCCATGCTGGGATCTAATATAGGGTGGAGTTAACAGGGACATGACCAAGAGGGACTGGCAGTGGACACGAAATGCCCTGGCAAATGCTATCCAGGGAGCCTTGTGGGCTGCAAGGTTTATTCTCTCTCAAATAAGAGTCCTCAGATGAGGACCTTTGGTGACGGTCTGCTCTGCTCCACACAGTCATCCAGGGACCCAGGTGTGTCAATCTTGCTGCTTGCTGTCGGTTGGTATGCCATTTGGGCTTAGAGAAAAACATTCTCCCAGCACCTACTACGGACTGGACCCCAGGCCAAGGAATTGCTTAGCAGTCTGTTGAATTCCCACACCAACTGTGGACGTGAGTGTCATCATGTGGGTGAGGACCGAGTTCCTTGTTCAAGCTCAGTCAGACGAAATGGGGATGCAGGCTGACAAAACCCTGCCTCCAGAGCCTAGGGAGCCCTACTCCAAAGAAACCCTGAAGAGGAATGTGGCTTTGGGGGAGGGGAAGGTGATAAGGAGGAGAATTCATTTCTTGATTTCCATTCTTGATTTTTAATTGGAAGAGCATGGGATGAGTCACCTCTTGTCCACGGGATGGAGAGGAGACTTCTGAGGAGAGTGTCAGCCCAAGTGGGAAAGGGTCTTGGTCGGTTTTCTGTTGCTACCTGAAACCACAGACCAGCTGATTTATAAAGAAGAGAGGTGGTTCTGGAGTCCTGACTCCAGAGGCTGGGTCTGCTGAGGCCATCTGCTGGTGGGGCCTCTGCAGAGGCCTGAGGTGGTGCAGAGCAGCACAAAGGAAGGGGTTGAAGCAGACACAGGGCCAGCCTGGCTCCCAGACTGGAACTGAAGGGGAGCTGCTGAGCTTGAACCTTGAGCATGTTCCATTTTTGGCAGGGAGTGTACCAGGGATTGAGTTCTGGGGCGCTTGGCCACTGAGCCACATCCCCAGCCCTATTTTGTATTTTATTTAGACACAGGGTCTCACTGAGTTGCTTAGTGCCTTGCTTTTGCTGAGGCTGGCTTTGAACTTGTGATCCTCCTGCCTCGGCCTCCTGAACAGCGGGGATTTCAGGCGTGTTCCACTGCACCCGATGAGCATGTGCCTTTTTGTTGCGTTTCTTTTGTGATCCAATATTAGAAAAGAAGGTATAGTCAGGCACAGTGGCTCACACCTATAATCTGAGCTACTCAGGAGATTGAGGCAGGAGGATCACAAGTTTGAGGCCAACGTGGGCAATATAGTGGGAAAATAAAAAGGCCCATAGCTGTAGCTTAGAATTTGTGTAGCCTGTGAGAGACCCTGGGTGAATTCTCAGTGCCACAAAAAATAAAAAATAAATAAGTTTGGAAGTCTCTAAAGAAAATACAGAGAAGATGAGAAAAAGTTGATCATTATTTATACATAACTGAGTTCTAGATGCCCATGGAAGTTGCATGCCTATTTGTGTATGGCAAGCAGTTCCCTGGTGAGCCCCATGTGGTTTCATGGCAGTTTCTCTAGTTAGACGTCTTCCTGGCACCTTGGAGGGTAGATTTCCATCAAGTCCCCTCAGCACAGCGAGGCCGTCCTCCTCACCCTCTTCAACAAGTCTTAGACTGCAGCCCTTGGGCCTCTTTCTTGAGCATGCCTTCCCAGCCCCTGGGGTAATGGCTGTGCCTTCCACCTGGCCTTTGTGTTCGTTAGAGTAAAAGCTAATATGCTGTAACAAAGGGGCCCATTACCTGCTAGCTTAGAGCACAGGGAGGTTGATTCTCTCTCAAATGAGTCCTCAGATGAGGGTCTTTGGTGACAGTTCTGCTCTGCTCCACACAGTCATCCAGGGACCCAGGTTGTATCCATCTTACTGCTTGGTGTCACATGGATTGCCAGCCTCACCTTGTGGTTGCAGTTCATGAGACAGGGAAGACCGGGGAAGAGCACACGCTCATGTCCTGAGGTTCCTGTCGCCTCTGCTGGTGTTCCGGGGAGGGGAGGTGGAGGACACCTAGTCACCTGGCCACACTGACCTGCAGTGCAGGCTGGGAAGTGCAGTGCAGGAGGGCAGCCAGGGTGTAACCACAGCTTGATCACACCGATGCCGTGAAGGGGCTCTGGGGCTAGGTATCAATGTCCACCACCTGTCACAGCTCTGACAGGCTCCTCCTCATGTCCCACAGCACAATTCCACATGAACTCCCCATGCTGCTGGCTAGTGAAAGACTTCGGAGAGGAAGGAATCCACGCCTTACCATTTTGCTTTTGTATTTTAGAATCCAGATCCATAGCGCTTGCAAGGAAGTTCTTTTAATGCTGAGAAGGAGGAAGGTGGCAGATGTGACTAACAAAACAGTCCTTGCGCATCTGCTACGGAATACAGTCTCCCCTCCAACATAACAAATTAGACCCATCTGGGATTTGAAAAGTCTGAGCTAAGGCTTCCTGGCTCGGCTTGCGTAGGGAGTGATGGGGAAAAGTTAAACAAATGGTAGGTCAGTGTTAAGGAGCTTCTCTCCTGTGCCAGGTGGAAAGAAGGCTTGGGGTTTTCACACCGCTGACTCTGGGGTGCAAGGGCGGTGCGGTTGAAGGATTTTGGAGACTGAGGATTAAAGACCTGAAGACCATGTCACCCGTCAGCTACAGTTTGTCTCTTATATGTCCCCAAAACCCATGTGTTAAAGGCTTAGTCTCCAGATTGGTGCTGCTGGGAGATGGTGGAACCTCGAAGAGGGAAGTCCTTGCGGGACAGCCTCAGGTCACTGGGGACATGCCTTAGAAGGGGATTATGACACCTCAGTACCCTCCTTGTTCTCCATTCCTTCCTCTCCTCAAAGTGAGCAGTTTTGCTTTGCCATTGATTCCTCCATAATGTGCTACCCGCCTCCCACCAGAGGCCTAAAAGCAATCGATTTGCCCAATCATGGACTCGTGTTGCTTAAACCACCAGCCAAAATGAACCTCATTTTAAAGTTAATCATCTCAGGTGTTTTCTTTTTTTTTTTTTTTTAATTTTTTTTTTTAGTTGTAGATGGACACAATGTCTTTATTTTATTCCTTTTCATGTGGTGCCGAGGATCGAACCCAGGGCCTCACGCATGCAAGGCAAGCGCTCTACCGCTGAGCTACAATCCCAGCCCTCAGGTATTTTCTTATAGTGATGAAAAGCTAACACACCATCTTCAGTACTCGAACGTGCCAGGTACTGTTGAGAGTTTTAAAATGACGATTCTTCCACTCCTCACAACGATGTCTTGACACAAGGTCTATCCTGCTCATTTTAGACATGTGCAAATAGAGGCAGAGAAGGGGAAATAATTGCCTCAAGTTGAATTGCTAGTAAGTAGTGGACGTAGGGTTCAAGTTAGATAATTTGACCCCAGAGTCTATGTCAGAGACCCATGCCTTTCTCTGTAGAGCATCAGATAATAAATATCTTGGGCTTTGCAGGTCGTGTGGTCTCTGTAGTGACTACTCAACTCTAGAGGGAAAGCAGCCATGGGTAATGTGCAAGCAGTGCAGCTGTGTTCCGATAACCCTTTATTGATGAACACTGAAGTTAGAAGTCCATAGAATCTCATGCATCATGAGCCATTATGCTTCTTGTTTTTCAGCTGTTTTAAAATGTAAAAACCACTCTTAGCATCTGGCTGTTATTTGCTCATCTCCAGTCTCTGCAATTAACCTTGACACTCTTTAATGCTTTAAAGACATTCACCAACACTTACTGAGGATTGGTCATCCCAGGTGCTGTGCCAGGGGCTCTCCATTCCTGGTCCATGGCTTGACATCTTCCTCTAGAAGGAAGGTTCTGTCCCGTCATTGGCATGAGGTGAAGAGAGCAAAGTGTCCCTAGCATAAGGTGGGACAAGGTCATGCAGCCAGTCAGGAGCAGTGCTGAGACTGTTGAGGGACAGGAAGGAGGCTTGGGGGTGGCAATCGCTTCCCCTGGGGGACCTGAGGAATGGTGGAGCAGCCCTTCCTTCCATCTTCTAGGAATGACAGGCAGAGAGGGCACCGCAGCACAAGGATGGGAGGAAGAGGTCCCCGTGCCCCATGCTTCCATGATTCCCCAGGGACGAGTGCCTTGCTGAGGGAGGCTTTGGTGGGAAGTGAGCACGATGAGGAGCTGCAAGCTGCACTTCCTCACTGGGCTTCCACCAGCTTGTTCCCATGATGCTGTCCTTCCCTGGCATGGCCAGGATGTGAGTGCTGTCTGGCTGGTCAGGACGGGTTGGTAGGGAGACCTGGGTCATGCTGGCTTTGGGATTATGGGCTGTTGGGCCCTGTGATGTGTGTTCCTGGGATGGATGGGGGAACTTGGGCAAGATGCCTGAGTGCAGCCCCTGAGCGCACACAGCCTCTGTATGCACCTTTCTGAGTCACTGGGCTCTCAGTTCCCAGTTCCCCTTCTGCATGATGTCCTGGGTGCCATAACAAAGTGCCACAAATGGGGACTTGACAATGATACAGTTCTGGAGGCCCTGAATCTGATCCTAGCACAGCAAAATCAATCAATCAATCAATCAATCAATCAATCAATCAATCAATCAAAGAGGCCTGAAGGAGTGCCCAGTAACACTGAATGCAGACCACACTGAGCACCTCAGTGCCGGGTCAGCAAGATCAACTGATGAAGATGAGATGGCTTGGACCAATACTTAATATAAAAATGGGTCAATTTTAGGGCTTTGCAGACTTTTAAAAATCTTAACTCCTGACACATACTTGTAGTCTTGGTTTCTTAGGAGGCTGTGGCAGGAGGATCTCAAGTTAGAGGCCGGCCTCAGCAACTTAGCCAGATCCTGTCTCAAAATAAAAGTAACAAAGGATTGGGGATGCAATTCAGTGGTAGAGTGCTTCAAATGCAAGGTCATGGGTTCAATCCCAGCACACAACCCCCGCCAAATAAAAAGACCATCAAAAAGAAAAAAGCAAACCCAGGTGATAAGAATTTATAAACTCCACTATAATCCTAGGGGCCTACTGTCATATAGGTGCCCACTGTTGACTGAAATGTCATGATGTGGTGTGTGAATATATTAAAAAGTTTTCAAGACATCAACCCAGTCTAATGCATGGAGGAGGTGGAGCAGACCCACTGTGGCCCCATGACCAGAGGAGGCAGAGCAGACCAATCCCCGGCCACGTGTCTGGAGGAGGAGACTGACCATGCTGCGGCCTCCTATCTACCAACAGGCAGCTGTCCAGGCCTACTTCCATCTGTAGATAACAGCCAGGACTAGGAAGACCATCCCTGAGGTTCCTGCAGGCCCAGTTACACCAGAGGTGAGTTATTGTAACCTACAGGGACACTACAAGATTGTAGTGTAGAAACTGTAATACCTCAGATCAGCAATGCCACAGAGGATGACACATGAACAACATGAAAAGACAAGGGAAGAAAATGCCCCAAACAAATCAAGATGCTACAATAATAAAATCCATTGACAGCACAGTAGATGAAATATCAGAGAAGGAGTTCAGAATTACATCATTAAAATGATCTGTGAAGCACAGAATAATATAAGAGCAATTACAGGCAACAATTGATCAATCCAACAAAGATATTATAGAGCAAATATAGGGAACAAAAGATTGCATCAAGAAAGAGAGAGAAGCTGGGTGTGGTGGCTCACGCTTATAATCCCAGCACTTTGGGAGGCTGAGACAGGAGGATCACGAGTTCAAAGCCAGCCTCAGCAATGGTGAGGTGCTAAGTAACTCAGTGAGACGCTCTCTCTACATAAAACACAAAATAGGGCTGAGGATGTGGCTCAGTGGTTGAGTGACCCTGAGTTCAATCCCTGGTACCAAAAAAAAAGAAAGAAAGAGAGACTGAAAAAACATAACAAGCAGAAATCCTTGAAATGAAGGAAACAATAAACCAAATAAAAATTCAATAGAAAGCATCACCAACAGACTAGATAACAGAACCTCAGACAATGAAGACAAATATATAATCTTGAAAATAAAGTTGACCACACAATAAAGATGGTAAGAAACCATGAACAGAATATCCAAAAATTATGGGATAACATGAAAAGGCCAAATATAAGAATTACTGGGATAAAGGAAGGCACAGAGGTACAAACCAAAGGAATGCACAATCTCTTCAATGAAATGATATCAGAAAATTTCCCAAACATGAAAAGTGAATTGGAAAATCAAATACAAGAGGCTTACAGGACACCAAATGTACAGAAGTACAACAGATCCACACCAGGACACATTATGATGAAAATGCCTAACATACACAATAAGGATAGCATTTTAAAAGCTGCAAGAGAGAAGGTTCAGATTACATAGAGGGGGAAACCAATTCAGATTTTAGCAGATTTCTCAACCCAGACCCTCAGGTCAGGAGATCCTGGGACAACATATACCAATCTCTGAAAGAAAAATGGGTGCCAGCCAAGGATCTTATATCCATCAAAATTGAGCTTCAGATTTGATGATGAAATAAAAACTTTCCACAATAAACAAAAGTTAAAAGAATTTATAATGAGAAAGCCTACACTAGAAAACATTCTCCACAAAATAGTCCATGAGGAGGAAATGAAAAACAACAATAAAAATCAGCAAAGGGAGGGACTATGCTAAAGGAAAAGCCAATCAAAGGAGAAACCAAGTCAAGGTAAAAACCAAAAATAAACTGAAATGACTGGGAATACAAACCATATTTCAATAATAACCCTGAATGTTAATGGCCTAAACTCATCAATTAAAAGACATATGCTGGCAGATTGGATTTAAAAAAGGTCCAAAAATATGCTGTCTTCAAGAGACTCATCTCACAGGAAAAGACATCCACAGACTGAAGGTGAAAAGATGGGAAACAACATACCACTCAAATGGACCATGTAAACAAGCAGGGGTTTCCATCCTCAGATAAAGTGGACTTCAAACCAAAGATAGTCAGAAGGGATAAAGAAAGTCATTTCATGTTGCTTAAGGGAACCATACATCAACAAGACATAACAATCATAAATATCTATGCCATGAACAATGGAGCATCCACGTATATCAAACAAACCCTTCTCAATTTTGAGAATCAAATAGACCACAATGCAATAATACTAGGTGACTTTAACACATCTCTCTTACCACTGAAGAGATCTTCCAAATAAAAACTAAACAAAGAAAACATAGAACTCAATAATACAATCAATAATTTAGAATTAATAGATATATATAGAATATTTCAGCCATCAACAAGTGAATATACTTTTTTCTCAGTGGTACATGGACTCTTCTCTAAAATAGACCATATGCTATACCACAAAGCAAGTCTTAGCAAATATAAAAAAAATAGAGATAGTACCCTGCATTCTATCAGACCATAATGGAATGAAATTAGAAATCAATGATAAAATAAAAAATAGAACTACTCCATCATCTGGAGACTAAATAATATGCTATTGAATGATGCATGTATCCAGGGAGGAGATAAAAAAATTCTTAGAGGTAAATGAGAACTCTGATACAACATATCAAAATCTCTGGGACACTATGAAGCCTGTGTTAAGAGGAAAGTTCATTGCATTGAGCTCATGCATTAAAAGAAGAAAAAGTTGGGCTGGGGTTATGGCTCAGTGGTAGCTTGCTTGCCTAGCATGTGTGAGGCACTGGGTTCAATCCTCAGCACCACATAAAAATCAAATAAAGATATTCTGTCCACCTACAACTAAAAATAAATGTTAAAAAAAGAAGAAAAAGTCAACAAATGCCCTGACATTACATCTCCAAAGCTCTAGAAAAAGAACAAATTAACACCAAAAGAAGTAGAAGACAGGAAATAATTAAAATCAGGGCTGAAATAAATGAAACCAAAACAAAGAAAATAATTTTAAAAATTGACAAAACAAAAAGCTGGTACTTTGAAAAAATAAATAAAATTTAAAAACCCTTAGCCACCCTAATGAAAAGAAGGAGAGAGAAAGCTCAAATTCCTAAAATTTGTAATGAAAAAGGAAATATCACAACAGACACTACTGAAATACAGAGGATAATTAAAAACTATTTTGAAAATCTATAGTAAAATAGAAAATTCCAAATACACTGGTAAATTTCTAGAGACATATGATCTGCCCAAACTGAACCAGGAGGACATACACAACTTAAACAGATCAATTTCAAGCAAGGAAATAGAAGATGCCATCAACCAAGAAAAGGCCAGGACCAGAAGGATTCTCCATTGAGTTCTATAAGAACTTCAAACAAGAATTAATACCAACACTCCTCAAAATATTCCATGAAATAGAAATGAAGGGCACCCTTCCACATTCGTTCTATGAGGCTAGTATCACCCTGATTCCAACACCAGACAGAGACACATCAAAGAAAGAAAACTTCAGACCAATATCCCTAATGAACACTGATGCAAAAATTTTCAATAAAATCCTGGAAAATTGCATACAAAAACATATTAAAAAAATAATGCACCACAATTGAGTGGGTTTCATTCCAGATATGCAAGGTTGGTTCAACATACGGAAATCAATAGATGTAATTCATCACATTAATAGACTTAAAGGCAAGAATCATATGATTATCTCTATAGATGCTGAGAAAGCATTTGACAAAATACAGTACCTCTTCATGTTCAAAACACTAGGAAAATTAGGGAGTAGGAACAAATCTCAACTTTGTAAAAGCAATCTATGCTAAACCCAAGGCCAACATCATTCTAAATGGAGAAAAATTGGAAGCATTCCCTCTAAAAACAGGAACAAGGCAGAGATGCTCTCTTTTACCACTTCTATTCAACATAGTCCTTGAAACACTAGCCAGAGCAATTAGACAGTGGAAGAAATTAATGGGATATGAATAGGTAAGGAAGAACTTAAATTGTCATTATTTGCCAACAACATAATTCTTTACTTAGAGGATTCAAAAAATTCCACCAGAAAACTTCTAGAATTAATAAATGAATTCAGCAAAGTAGTAGGGTATAAAATCAGTACCCATAAATCAAATGCATTTCTATATATCAGTGATGAATCCTTAGAAAGAGAAATTAGGAAAACTACCCCATTCACAATAACCTCAAAAAAAAAAAAAAACTTGGGAATCAATTTAACAAAAGAGGTGAAAGACCTCTACAATGAAAACCACAGACCACTAAAGAAAGAAATTGAACAAGACCTTAGAAGATGGAAAAATCTCCCATGCTCTTGGATAGGCAAAGTCAATATTGTCAAAATGGCCATACTACCCAAAGTGCAGTACAGATTCATTGCAATTCCAATTAAAATCCTAACGTTATTCCTTATAGAAATAGAAAGGGCAATCATGAAATTCATTTGGAAGGATAAGAGACCCAGAATAGCCAAAGCAATCCTTAGCAAGAAGAGTGAAGCAGGAGGCATCACAATACCAGACCTTAAACTATACTACAAAGCTATAATAACAAAAATTGCATGGTATTGACACCAAAATAGACATGTAGACCAATGGTACAGAATAGAAGACACAGAGACAAACCCACATAAATACAGTTATTTTATACTAGACAAAGGTGCCAAAAACATACATTGGCGAAAAGATAGCCTCTTCAACAAATGGTGCTGGGAAAACTGGAAATCCATATGCAGCAAAGAGAAACTAAACCCCTATCTCTCACCATGCACAAAACTCAACTCAAAATGGATCAAGGACCTGGGAATTAGATCAGAGACCCTGCGCCTAATTGAAGAAAAAGTAGGCCCAAATCTTCATCATATCAGATTGTAGTAGCACTCCCTCCTCCACAGAAAATCTTAATTAAGTTTCTCCAGAAATCTGCGCCATAAATAATCTTAAAACTATCAGCAAGAGACTCTCTACCCAAGATTTCAATGTAGTTAAAGTTCTTGTTTCTTGTTGCTCTGTCTTGCTTGGCCACCAGCCTGAAAGAGATCAGCACTCCAGGTGCTGAATGCCCCCTTACTAGTTTTTCAAAAGAAACATTTATGGACTATCTAGTGTGGTAATGATATAATATTTTATAAAAGTGTGTTTGCAAATGCAGTATAACAAGAAGGACAGATCCTTTAACAAGGCCTCTGGCATTGGGCCTAAGCTTCACAGAGTTTCAGAGATAAGAGAAGATGTTACTAATTGGGCTCCATGGTAGCAGCTGGCAGGGGGAGGAAAGAAAGGGGAGACCCTTCTCAGGTGCTGTTCTTGAAGTGTTAAGTTACCCAGAACAGTAAAAGAAAGAAGCTGCTTTTGTGTGAACTTCTGCAGACTGTGAACTTCTGAGCCCCTCCCCTTACACACTGGGTACAAAGTTCTGAAGCTGCCTGGACTTGGGGTTCAGGGAAATTAATTGATTACAGTGAAAGCTGTACCCTCTGAACTGACTGCAGTCACATAAGCCTGCTTCCTGTTTCCTATCTGGTATCTTGCCTCGTCTGTCCCCACAACAGGATTAGGCCCCGAGTTCCTTAACAAGACTCCTAAAGTGCAAGAAATAAAATCAAAAATCAATAAATGGGATGGTTTCAAAGTAAAAAGCTTCTTCTCAGCAAAAGAAACAATCAATGAGGTGAACAGAGACCCTACATTCTGGTAGCAAATTTTTGCCACATGCACATCAGATAGAGCACTAATCTCCAGGATATATAAAGAATTCAAAAAACACCAAAAAAACTAAACAACTCAATCCATAAATGGGCTAAGGAACTGAACAGACAGTTCTCAGAAGAAGATATACAATTGATTAACAAATATACAAAAAATGTTCAACATCTCTAGCAATTAGAGAAATGCAAATCAAAACTACTCTAAGATTTCATCTCACACCAGTCAGGATGGCAGTTATCAAGAATACAAACAACAATAAGTGTTGGCAAGGATGTGGGGGAAAAGGCACGCTCATACATTGCTGGTGGGACTGCAAATTGGTACAAGCACTCAGGAAAGCAGCCTGGAGATTCCTTAGAAAACTTGGAATGGAATTGCCATTTGACCCAGCTATCCCACTCCCTGGTCTATACCCAAAGGACTTAAAATCAGCATACTACAGTGACCCAGCCACATCAATGTTTATAGCAGCACAATTCACAATTGCTAAACTGTGGAAACAACCTAGATGCCCTTCAATAGATGAGTGGATAAAGAAACTGTGGTTCATATACACAATGAAATATTACTCAGCATTAAAAGAGAATGAAATTATGGCATTTGCAGGTAAATGGATGGAGTTGGAGAATATCATGCTAAGTGATGTAAGCCAATCCCCAAAAACCAAATGCTGAATGTTCTCTCTGATAAGTGGATGCTGATCCATAAAGGGGGAGGAGGCATGGGAAGAACGGAGAAACTTTGGTCAAAGGGGGTAAGGGGAGAGGACATGGGGGCAGTAAAGATGGTGGAATGTGATGGACAACAATGCCCTAAATTCATGTATGACTGCACATATGGTGTAACTCGATATTGTGTACCACCAGAGAAATGAAAAGTTGTGCTCCATTTGTGTACAATGAATCAAAATGCATTCTGCTCTCATGTACACCTAGTTAGAATAAATGAATTATAAAAAAAACCATTTCACACATGATTAAGCTATAAGCTAGTCACTTTGATTCAGTTATAATGGCTTTACTAACTCTCAGGAGTGGAAGTGGGCTGGGGGTGCTTTAAGTTACCCTAACCTTTACCCATGCAGACAGAGCCACACAGACAATTCACAGATTTGTCCATGTTCTTTGAGTCAATGACAGGAAATTCCTGAGCCCAGAGTCCAAGTGGTAGTGACCATCCTCTTTCAAACACTTTTGCAGGATTAGGTTGGGGGCTCATGCTTGGCTCGGATGCTCCACATTTCCAAGCAAGTGTTTTATAAACTGCCATTTGGTCAAGAGTGCTTGGCGGAGCTGTGGGCGCCTGCAGAGCGGACGTGCACCCACCCCCACCCCACCCACGCTTCTCTCTGGAGGTGGGAGCGCAGGGGGACGGGGGCGGCCTTCGCACCTGCTTCCCTGAAATCCCCTGGGGAGCCGGCCAGGCTGCCAAGGTGGGGTACTGGGGCTTCGGCTGGGAGGCTGCACTGGGGACAGCTGTGCTGACCCTCCAGGACTACTGGTGCCTGCCTTGCAGACTTCGCCCGCCCGGGGCTGTGGGAGAGGAGGCCTCTTCTCGTTCCCGCAGCACCAAATGCTCCTGCAGAGCTGCGGTTGGACTTTGCAGTAACAGGCTGGGAAGTGTCCGCTCCTTCAGAGCCCTTCAAAGGAAAACGAACCCCATGTCCAGGCAGGAGAGGCGCTAAAAATAGAAACTTCTTAGCTTCCCCGAGAGCAAATAAATGAACAAATCGGCCCCACACAATTAAAGCTATTTCCACTGGGAGTTTTTTCTTCTGATTGCCTCCAAAGCTACAAAATACTCAGGCTTGGCTGGTTGATAGCTTTTATTCATTAATTTCATAAACACTTATTGGTCCTCATCTATGCACAAGGAAATCAATGCAGTAGCCAGATTTGGAGAGACTGAAGGTACCTTGAGTTACAGCCTCCTGGGGTTGTTGGAGGGGAATGGAGACCAGAACCCCTTCTGTTCTGCTAAATTACTGTACTCCCCTGGGAATCACAGCCACTAGGCTCCTATTTTGTTTGCTGACTCCATCCACACGCAGGAATCGAGGTGGAGTGTGCTTGGGGTGGTCCTCCACATGGGACAGGTGACCCAGGAGGAGGCTGAGGAAGTCTGCCCGTCCCACCTCTGGGCAGGCCAGGAAATGTGAGCCTTGTGCTGAGTGTGTCCTGGAGACCCAGCTTCTCCAAGGTGGTCAGAGGACAGCAGCACTGGTGTCTTCTGGGAGCTCATGCGTGAGGAATACAGTCCGCCTTCCCACAAGATGCCCAGGGGATTCGGGGACACTGAGGTCTGAGAGGGCCTGTTATGGTATTCTACAGTGGACATGACCAATTTCCCCTGACCTGAAACTTCCCTCCACTTTAGGAAAAGACAGAGAACCTGGTGTCCCTCGCCACCGCTCTTTTAAGTGGCTTCACTTTCTCTCAGACTCCAGTGTGACAGAGAGAAGATGGGGAGCCTCTGTGTTCCCAGATCGTCTTCTTCTTCAACCGAAGTTCTTGTGAAAGCCCACGGCAGCGACAGGCCTGGGGCTTGTCCAGAACCATGAAGGTGCTAGACTTGACCCACCTCCAGATTAGAAGGCATCCATCACTGTTCCATGGGTGCCACCCAATGACGCGAGACTCCTGGGTCAGAGACTTTATTCCTCACAGCAATCAGCATTTTGCTTTAAAATACAGTGGATTAAGAGAAAATGTAGGGTATGGTGAGGCCAAAAGATCAGTGTGGGATTGCTATTGCCAGGGTAGTTTGTCACTCATAGTTCCTAAGTTGAGGGACGCCAGGTGCCATGTAGGACCACACATGGAAGAACCTGGATGGGTCAGCTGGGGAAAATGTGGGCAAAAGCCTTTATTGCATTTTCCTTGGGAAGGAGTGGAAAAGTAGGGTGGGCTGCTGTGGACCATTTCAGTGCTTCTGAGGATGGCACTGTCCCTAGTTGGCACCTGGCCCTGGGGCAATTAGGCCACATGGACAGTGGCCTAGAGATTGACAACCCTATGAGGGCCTGATAAAGGAGAGGTTCAGGTTGGATTGTGCTTGGAGAGCTCACTTTTGTGACAGTTGTTTACTTTCTTTAGGGATTGGTCAGCCCTGGGAGGGGCAGTCCCTCTGGGGTCAGCAAGGGCCCAGATAGCAAAACATGAGAATACAGAAAAGAAAAGACATGGGGGGCTGGGGTTGTGGCTCAGCGGTAGAGCGCTTGTCTCGCATGCGTGAGGCCCTGGGTTCGATCCTCAGCACCACATACAGAGCAATAAAATAAAGACATCGTGTCCATCTACAAAAAAATTTAAAAAAAAAAAAAAAGACATGGTGAACACAGGCTTATGTTCGGTATCCCCCAAGTCCCATGGGGGAGCAGGGAGGGCTCAGGTGGATGTTGCTACACAGTGGGTTGCATCACTGCTGGGGACCCCTGAGTTCAGGGAACACGAATGTTTTATAATGGGCAGTGAGCAACACACCCAACCTTTCCCCAAGAGGGAGACATTACCTTCATCATATTAGACAATAACCAAATCTGCCTCTTCTCTGTAGGGAGATCCTGCCTGTCCTCCAAGGATGCTTGCTGCACCTGAGAACACAGTCTGGAACAAAGTGTCAGTTCGTGCCTCTGCTCATGGATGTGCAGAAATGTGACACTCAGGGAGGATTGTCCCCAACCATCTCACGGCTCACTTCACTGCTGCTGGCCCCACCCGCTCAAGCTCTCGCCCCTCATTGGTTCATTTCATGTGAAGAAACACCCTCTGAGCACCTGCTGTTCTCAGTGTTGGAAACATTGCAGGGGGGAAACAGACAGGCTGGCTGCTCTCAGGGTTTACATCCCAGGAAAGGGAGACAGAAAAGGAAACAAGTGAGCAGAAACAGAGCGTCTTAGAGTGCTGGGTGCTGTGAAGGACGGGAGCGGTGTGCGAGGGAGAGGGTGCCATCCAGACGGGTGGTTGCGGAGACTTTGCTGGCGCCGTCCAAGTTTTCCTGAAATACATTGGTTCTCTCAAAGTATGTTCCCTGGACCAGGGACACATTCAAAATTTAAATTCCTGGGCCCGTCCCAGACCTGCCACTGCAGTTTGAATGTTTGTCTCTCTATAATTCATGGTGAAACTTAATCCCCCTTGGGATGACAGTAAGAGATGGGATCTTCTGGGAAGTGATGAATTTGGGGGGCTCTGCCCTCCTGAATCGATGTCATGCCCTATCAAAAGCTTCAGAGAGCCACCTGGCCCATCTGTCCTTTCTGTCCATTCTGCCATGTGAACAACTGTGTTTGTCCATTCAGAGGAGGAAGCAACAGGTGACATCTGTGAACCAGACAGCAGCCCTTCCAGACACCAAATCAACCAGGGCCTTGATTTTGGACTTCTAGCCTCCAGAACTATGTGAAATAGATTTCCATTATTGGTTTCTATTATTTATAAATTATCCAGTCTAAGGCATTTTGTTATAGCTGCAGAAATGGACATACACGTACTGACTCACATACTCTGGAGGTGGACAAGCATCTGTGCTAGTGAGCTGTGCAGGTGGTTCTGATGCACTGCCAAGTTGTGAGCCCTGGTGTGATTCATTATCCGCACAGTGGCTTAGCAGGAGTTCTTATTATGAAAATCCTTAAGCACATGGCCAGGCCTGGCTCTGTCTGGCTCTTCCCATGCCTCTTGTCCCTTTTTTTGCTGGAAGGCCCTTGCTGCTAGCTGTGCCCCCCTCTCTACATGCTGGGGATGCTCCTTGAAGCTCTCTGCAGGCAGCATTTCTTGCACCTTGGGTCTCAGCTCAAACGTCCCCTAGGGAGGCCCTTCTGGTCCCTGACTAAGGTGGACCTCCAGGTACTGTCCCCATCATTGACCTGTCTGTCCCTGTCTGGTCACCTACCTGGTTTACTCTTTGCTTACTGCCTTGTTGGATATCTCCCATAGCACATGCCATGTAAGCAGCCTATCAGCTTGGTTCTTGGCTGTCTTCTGTGTCCAGATTGGTGTCAAATATTTGCCAAGTAAATGAAAGATGATGTCTTTCCTTCCCACAACGCCCCACAGCCACTTTTTCACTGTGGAAACTCAGGCCCTCTCACCTCCGGATGAGCAGCATGCAGGCTGGTGGGTTAAGGGCTGAGGGCTGACCCTGCTTTCTGTGGCCTGCTGCCTCCTTTTATAAATAAAGTTTTATTGACACACAGTTGCCCACTTGTTCACAGATTGTCTATGGCTGCTTTTGTGGCTGTAGCTGTGACTGAGTTTGTGCAGGGAAACACAAAAAGCATTTGCTATCTTTATAGAAAGTTTGCTGCTCCTGTCTGGGACTCAAGTCCTGCAGGGAAAATGAAGGCAGGAAGCGGGAGGAGGGACCCTCATCTCTTTCTGCCTTAGCATGCACAGGACTCACTTCACCTCTGCTCACATTCCTTTGGCAAAAACAGGCCACTTGGACCCACCTGTCTGCATGGGAAATGTCCAGGCTGGCTGGAAGTCAGCGTCTCAGGAACAAGCCAGCATGGTGAACAGGAAGAGAGAGTTGTACAGTTACCCCTCCTCGCCGCACTTGTGGACTCTCCTCCCGAGCTGAAGTGGACTGCTCGTCAGTTCCAAGCCCTGGGAATAGGACCCCACACTCTCAGAGCTGGCTCATGGGCTTCAGAGCAGGACAGCTGCCTCCAGCTTCAGAGAGGAAGAAGCTGAGGCTGAGGTCCTTGGAAGTCAGGTGCAAGGCAGCTGTGGCAGGCGGCCAGCGAGCCTTCCTTTCAGTAAACCACATTAAGCTGAGATTTTGCTCAATTTGGTTGCTAGAAATGTTTTCTCTGATAATGCAACAATTCTTGGGCCGTGGGGGAGGGAGGCTGGTTCTCCCCTTCTAGAAATATGGGCTTCACTGGGTGCAAGGAGGCAGGGATGACTGGTCTATCCCCCTGACATGCAGCCACCATGAGACCTGGGACATGCCCAGAATTTCCTTCCTTTTTAAAGCTTTGCACTACTCTGTGGCCCAAATCTATCACATTTTGTTTATTTCTTCACTGGGCCCCTCACTGCTTGACAGTCTTATGGAGGAGAAAGGTGCTGGCTTAGAATGAGTTGCAGATTCTCCTGCACCTAAAGAAGGCTTAGTAGCTGCTCCAATAGTTTCCAGATCAGCTTGCTATCAAAGTTTTTTATTTTTATTTTTTTGTCTCCACCAGGACTTTTGCTAGAACTCTGCAAATTGAACATTGCAACATGAAGTCCTGTCTCTTTTGTACAATTTGAAAGTGGTGCTATCCCTTCCCTTTATAAATCAGTCAGAAATTGAAGGCAAGGAAAGTTCTAGAACTCCCTGCCCTAAGAGGTCAGCCTGGTGCTGTGGTTGAAAGAAAGGGAGCCAGGTGCAGTGGTGCAGCCCTGTAATCCCAGCAGCTCAGGAGGCTGAAGCAGGAGGATCGCAAGTTCAAAGCCAGCCTCAGCAAATAAGCAAGGCCCTGAGCAACTTAATGAGAACCTGTCTCAAAATAAAATATAAAAAAGGTCTGGGGATGTGGTTGAGTGGTTAAGTGCCCTTGGATTCAATCCCCAGTTTAAAAAAAAAAAAGGTTTTAGAAAGATAGAGGGCTGCCTGTGTGAATTCACAGTCTCTTCCTCTGAATGCTGATCCCTTCACTCACAGCGCAGGAGAGCAGCAAAGCCCACCTACACGTTTTGAAGGCTGACAAGCTGATGTGGGTTCTGCAGGACCTGCCCAGGGCAGGGGCCAGTGGCCAGTAGTTCTCTTCTCACACCACCCTGTACCCAACACCAGGACCACCTCCCTGGTGCTGGTCTCCTGGTTTCTGGTCAGTTCTGTTTCTGTCCCTAACTGGGCAATGTGACCTTTGAGCCTCATGACCTCTGCCTGGAAGGAATGTTCTTCCACATTTCTGCATGTCCAAATGGTCTGTTCTCTGTAGGTTCCACCTTCTGATGCACCTGGATCTGAAAAGCCATCTGAACCTTCCTTTCTCTGGCTGGGTGTCTAAATCTGTTTGCAATTGCTATAACAAAATATCTGAGGCTGGGAAATTTATGAAGAAAAAAAGAAGTTTATTTTGGACATAAGTTGATGTCCAAGAATGAGATGCTAGCATCTGCTCAGCTTCTGGTGAGGGCTGTGCCCTGCTGCGTGCATGGTGAAAAAACAGAAGAGAAGCCAGGCACAGTGGTGCATGTTTGGAATCCCAGCTACTAAGGAGGCTGAAGCAGGTGGACCACAAGTTCAAGGCCAGCCTGGACAAATTAGCAAAACTCTGTCTTAAAGTTAAAAATAAAGCTAGGCAAGGTGTCACATGTCTGTAATCCCAGAGACTTGAGAGGCAAAGGCAAGAGGATTGCAAGTTTGAGGCCAGCCCCAGCAACTTAGGGAGGCCCTGTCTCAAAAGATAAAATAAAAAGAGCTGGGGATGTAGCCAGGCGTGGTGGCTCAAGCCTGTAATCCCAGCACTTACGGAGGCTGAGATAGGAGAATCACGAGTTCAAAGCCAGCCTCAGCAATGGCGAGGTGCTAAGCAACTCAGTGAGACTCTGTCTCTACATAAAACACAAAATAGGGCTGGGAATGTGGCTCAGGGGTCGAGTGTCCCTGAGTTCAATCCCTGGTACCAAAAAAAAAAAAAAGAGCTGGGGATGTGACTCAGTGGTAGAGTGCTCCTGGATTCAATGCCCAGTGCTGGGGGTTGGGTGGGGGACGCAGGGAACAGAAGGAACTTGAATAGATGCAAAGAGGTCACATGGTAAGAGAGACCAAGGAGAGGAGACCAGTTTTCGAGGTCACTAATCCCGTTGCTACCTCACAATACCTTATATTGGGGACGAAGCATCCAGTGCTGAAACTCTGTGGGGGACAAACCACATCCTAACTGTGGCTCTGGGCTTGAGCATCTGGCTTTGGTCTTTGGAGGCTCCACAATGTGGCAGAGTGTGGAAGGTTCTGGAATCGAGGGAGCGCTTGGGCAATTAGGTATCACGGAGTTGTCAGCACCACACTAGGGCTGTTTCCTGCTCAGGAGGTGATGAGCCATCTGAGAAAATGAAAGTCTGAAATATTTAGTGAAGAAATAAGAGCCAGAGCCAGAAATTAGGTTTAAGAGAAGCGGAGCACCTGAAAGGTCCTCGAGTCCACGTAGGAGCTGGAACAGAACGACAGAAAATGGCTCCTGTCCTTTATTTAAGGGAGATACACCAAAGGCAGGGATAAGGGTCCAGTGGGTGGAGTCTTGCTTCCTGATGTCTTGCAGACAACAGGTTGATTGGCATCTTGGCAAGCCACACCCATCACTGAGAGGCTGGGTGGCTCTGTGGCTCCAGCACGTGACCCCAACTCCAGGGCAGGGCTGCACCTAGCCGAGCTAGGTAGGGTATCATGCGCAGCAGGTGGTCTCAAGCCAGCAGGAGGGCCGCTGGGAGTTCCCAGATACCAGATTTTCCTACCCAGTGGCTTTCATGCCAATTTGGTTCATGCAGTTCACGGATGGCTTCCAGCAATTAGGAGCCTGTCCCAGGCCTGGCTGTGGGAGCTTGCTTGTCCAGGGTGATCACAGCAGGAGGGCAGCTGGGTCCTCCAGGGGCCAGGCCTGGACCCCACTCACACCCTGGGGCTGACATGAGCATGGGGGGCCTCCTCAGTGAAAGCCAGGGTGCTGCCACAGGAAGAAAGAACAGGCAAAAGGTACAAACCTGTGACCAAGGGACACACTCTCCTGCTGTCTCTGCATGTGGCTGTCACCTACCAGTGACAACACTGAGCATGATTTTGAGTACTCAGCATAGCAGGACTCAGCAGAATGATCCAGATGTGAAGAAGCAGCTTCCAGATGTGCTGTCTGCTGTCGATCTCGGGGTCCACCAAGAGGACCCATCCTACCCATCCCTGACTCAGGGGTCCAGGGCTGTCCACTCGGTTGGCAACTCATTGACAGAAGCATTGCTGAAGCCTGCCTGACCTCCTAGGGAAGATCTAGGGGGTCAGCACCGACCACCCAGATGCTGAGCTTCATCAAGTGGATCTGACTAAAGGGAAGGTGGTGCTCAGGGCCACGTGCGCAGGCTGTGACCCTGCAGTGGCCCAGTGTGCAAGGGTCAGACCTGCTGCTCCCAGGCAGATAATCCAGATCCTGTCTGGAGAATCAAATTGGCTTTACACTGGGGTGGTGGGTGGGGTGAGGCTGGGGATAGAATAAACAAACAAAATGGAATAATGGACAGAAAGTTTTTTCCATTTCTGGGGCATCTCAGCAGGTCCCCCCAATTGCCAATTGCCAGCTCCATGCATCTCCCCGTGGCAGGCATGGGTGCCCATGGTGGCTGGTGGCAGGTAACTCTGCTGACAGATAGGGACAGGGTTGGAGGAAATGGCAGGCGAATAAGAGAAGTGAAGGGTGAGAGAAAGACAGGGGAGGCCAGGAAGGAGAAGAACCGTGAAGGGTCTAAGCCAACACTCTGGGATGCTTACGGGAGGCCAGGTGCTGTCCCAAATGCTCCTAGGCACCAGCATGTTCCTGACAAGCCGGCCAGGCACACACCTTTATTCCCCCATTTCCCAGAGGTGGAGAGGAGCCCCCAATGCAGTTCATGGCCTTTCTGAAGCACATATCCACAAACACCCACCAAGACACCACATGTTGTGGTCCTGGGTCAGGTTGTGATTCCAGAATCTACCAAGCCCTAGGTCTGCAGGTCCAGTGTTCCTGTAGGAAGCTCACAGCCTGGAAAAGAGTAACTCAAATGCAACTTATTACGGTGAGATGGCAACGCCGTTGCCCAGGTGCAGACACTGAAGTTCTGAGAGGAAAGGGACCTGGAGAGCCCAGCAGGTGCCTGGAGGAGACTCAGGCACAGGCAGGAGCCCAGCAGACACCTGGAGGAGCCAGCAGGCACCTGCACCTGTGAAGACTGGAGTGCAGGAGCTCAGCGTCCATGGGAGGAGGAGAGGGCAGTAGAGGTACGTTGGAGGGGTCTCTGAATGCCAGCAAAGGTGTGTGAGCCTGTGCCCAGCATGGCGGATACTAAAGGATGCCAAGATGAGAATGTGTTAATCAGAGCTTTTTTGGTTGCAAAAGACAGAAACCAAATTTAAACTTGTTTAGACTGAAAAAGGAATGAATTAGGACCCTGGGGAGTTTAAGGATCCATAGTGACTCCTGGGACTCTGGCCTTAGAACAGGCTTTGGAGCGGAGCTGGGACTTCCTCTTGTTGGGCCTTTGATCTTGGCTTCTCTGTGCCAAGGCCTCCTTGCACAGAGGCCACCCTACAAGGCAGGGTCCCCTGAGGTGTCACAGGCGCAGGTGGGAACACCTCCCATCAGCAGTACCCATTGACACGATTGCAGTTCAGAGACGTGTGGAGAGCAGAGACTATTCCCCAGGGTCAATGTGAAAAGCCCCAGGGAAGGATCCTGATTGGTCTAGCATGCCAAACTGGACCAATTACGGTGGCCAGGGCACAGAGGAAGACAGAGGCAGACTGGAATCGTGTGGCTGCCATGTGACCAGGGTCACATGATGGGCGGGTGGCGGAAACATACTGTGATGGGCCACTCCCTCCCACGGAAAGAGAACTTCTCTGAAGGAAGGGAAGAGAGTCTGGGCAGACAAACAGCAGATGTTCCCCGCAGGGAGGGCCCAAATCAGATGGGATTTAGAGATTACCGGGCAGGCAGCCATGGGGGGCTGGGTCCGAAGCTGAGAGAGCCTGACCATCAGCCACAGAAATGTTTCTCAACTTTGTTAAACATGAGCGCACTTACCCCACCCTGGATTGGAATAACAGCCCACTGCCTTTTTAGAACTTTATCTGAAATTCAAAATAGATGGAGTCTCAGGAAGATAAGGAAACCAAATGAGCACTGCTTGGCTCCAAACCACACGCCCATGCCCTGGGGAGGCAGCAGCCCACACTCTCCTGCTGGGAGAGAGAAGACCAGAACTTGGACGGAGCGAGTGCTGGGTGAATGGGAAGGGAGCTTCCCTCCCGGGAGCGGCCCTGTGAATCCTGGAGAAGTGCAGACTGATCATGCAGGTTTGGGGTGGGCTGAGAATCTGCTTCCACCAAGTTCCATGTGACAGTGACGTCCCTTGGTCCCGGAACTCGCTTTGAGTGGTGAGGATTAGAACCCGGGATCATCCGGGCTGGAGGAGAGAAGGGGTAAGAGCTGGGAGCTGGCCATGCGGGACACCAAGCTGGCCAGCTCAGGGCTTCCCGGCCAGAGGGCTGAGCGGGGATGCCTCAACCAGGTGGATGCATGAACCTTCTTCTTTTTTTTTTTTTTTTGTACCAGGATTGAACTCAGGGGCACTCGACCACTGAGCCACATCCCTAGCCCTATTTTGTGTTTTATGTAGAGACAGGGTCTCACTGAGTTGCTTAGCGCCTCGCTGTTGCTGAGGCTGGCTTTGAACTCAGGATTCTCCTGTCTCAGCCTCTCAAAGTGCTGGGATTACAGGCTTGCGCCACCGTGCTCAGCTGTGAACCTCTGTGAGCCTGGTCCTATCTGAACTCTCTGAACCGCTCACATCCACTCCTGAACACATGGAGAACCTTTGTCAGAGCCAAAGAGGGAGGCCGTGGGTCCGTTCTCATGTGATACTTGGATCACGCCTGAGACCTCGGTGGGGTCCCCCTCGGGGTTCCTGTGAGGGGGGAGGGCAGGCTTCCTCCTGGGCCCTAGGGTCAGCCTCGGCCACTCCCTGGCAGCTTTCCCAGGCAATGAGGATGCACTCCATCCCCGTCCTCTCTGTCCTAGGCTGAATAAAATTCCCCTGAAATAGCAGGTTTTAATTTCTGGAATCGTGATTGTTACTTACAGCAAAGGCTTTGCGAATGTGGATAGTCGAAGGATCTCAATGTGCAGAGATTATCCTGGATTATCCTGGCAGAGAGGCAGGCAGGGGTCAGTTGACACAGAAGAGCAGAAGGAGATGGGACTGCAGAGTGGTGGCAGGAGCACTGATGCCAAGAGCAGAGGAAGGACAACAGCCCCAAGCCAGCAGTCAGGAGCCTCTAAGGGAGGGGTCTCCAGCACCTTGACTTCAGCGTTGTGGCCTCCAGTACTGTGAGAGAGTATGTGCCTGTAGTCCCAAGCCACACAATTTGTTACAGCAGCCACAGGAAACTAATACATGCAACCTGCCAGGTGCCAAAGGAGACCTCTGCCCCCTTTCTGCCTCCTCTTCAGAGCCTAGGTCACCATGCTGCTGAGAAAGAGCTTTGGGGGTTTCCTGACCTGTGGAAATGGAGGCATCCCTGTAGGGCAGGAAAACCTGCCTGGGCAGCTGCAGCTGGAGGACAGGCACCAGCTGCCACAGAAGGACATGGAAAGTCCGTGTGGGGAAGGCCCAGGGGCTCTGCCTCCACAGGCTCCCACTTAGCCTCTGGCCAGGCCCCAGCGAGTGCCCACACTCACCCTCTCCCCAACCGCTTCGTCCACTGGTCCAGCACCCAACCTCCTCCACGGTGGGGCTCCAGCCCACTACCCCACCAGGCGACGAGAGGCCAGCCCCAAGCAGCGCCACGAGGGTCTCTCCCTCTCCAGGGTCTCCTTTAGAACCTCGCCTGCGCCAGCCCTGGCACCTCTTCTGATTCTCGAGAGCCTAGCCGTGGACTACACGCCCTGTCTGTTAACTGTCACTTTCCACATTCCTGAAGTAGGAAGCTTGCTCAGTGGACACCTGAGAGAGACCATGGGAAGAAAAAACCTACAAAAATTATATTTTGAGATCTTCTGGGGATACAGCAGACTGGACTTGAATGAAGGTAGTTCCTGAGAATCACAGTTGGGTGAACCTAATTAATACCATTCCAGAGACAGGTGGGACAAAGCTGGCATGACAATTGAATTGTGTCCCCCTCAAAACCAGTCAACCAACCAACTAACCAACCAAAGATCTGTTAGAGTCGTAACCCCCAGTATGTCTGATGTTACAATGGTCTTACTTGGAAATAAGGTCTCTGCAAATGTGACTAGTTAAGATGAGATCATACTGGAGGAGAGCAAGCCCCATAACCCAGTATGATTGGCATCCTTGCAAGAAGGCAGCCACATGGGGAGAGAGGCACATGGATAAACCCACATCGACACCATAGAGTGGTGCAGGAGTGAGCCAAGGAGTGCTAAAGACTGCCAGTGAACCCCAGGAGCTAGGCAAGGCAAGGCAAGACTCTCCTGTAGGTGGCAGAACCCTACCCTGCTGACACCTTGGTCCTGGACTTCCAGCATCCAGAGCTGTGAAACCATTAATGTCTATTGTTTAATCCACCTAGTTTGTGGTACTTTGTTATGCAGCCCAGGACACTGACCCACGTGGTGCCTGCCTCTCTCTGCCCCTGCCATGGCCAGCCCCTGACCCTTCCCAGGTGGTGACCTTCTTTCCCTGCAACACCCACAATAAGCCCCCTGACCTGAGTGTGAGAGTGGATGACCCCCACTAGAGAAATGAGGAGGTGGAAGGCAGGTAGAGGGAATGTGACAATTAGGGACATGCTTTTGACAACTCATCAGAACCACTTCTGCCCTGATAAGTCCCAAGCCTTTCCCAGTGACTGAAGTGGTGATGTTACCTAATGCTCAGTCCTTGTCCCTGATAACAATCCAATAATGGGGACAGGGCTTTGGGACAAAGGAAAAAGTTTTATTGCTTTGCTAGCAAAGGAGAAGCACAGGAGACTTCCACCCAGCTGGGGGAACAGGGGCTTTTAAAGAAGTGATTCAAAGCCCACATTCCACGTGTTCTCTGTTGGAGCTGTAATTCACTTAATTTAGGAGACAGTCACTTCTGAGATCTTCTGGCGCCATCCCCAAAGTCCGGATTACTTTGTTCTTATGGTGGGTGTGTACTCAAGGACAGACAACTCTGCCTAAAATGGGGAAGAAAGGAAATCCTGTTTCCCCTGAGATTACGGGGAAGGGAGGTTAGGGAGGAAGGAAGAGAGAGGGAAAGGGACATCTATTTTAAAAATAACTCATAGTGGCACAGCAGCAAGGACTATATTCAAAGCATAAAGTGGACCCCAGTTACATTGCCCCACTGTCAATTTCTACATTGAATTTCTATGGAAAAAATGGGAGATGACAACTCCAAGCTGCTTCCTGCTGAAAGAGGGCAAAGTTGGGGGAAGTGACCTGAAGTCCTTTTTCTCTCTCAGGTGGGGCATGGACAGTGAAGGGCATTCAGCATCAGGGCAGTCCAGGGTCCACAGTGGCAGATGGCAGGTGAGTGGGCAGGGCATACAGAGGGCGGGGATCATGCTCAGCCAACAGTAAACAAGACAGCAAAGCATCGCTTTTTGTAAACAATGGGCACAAAAGCAATTAGTATTTCAGCCAGTTTCTGAAAACCGTGAAGATGGTAACTTATAATCATACCAGTGAAAAACAAATCAAGTTTATCTATATAGGAGGTCAGGAGGATTTGTAAGTTTATGAGATTAGACTCAGGACAAACTTGTGACTCTAGAGTCCTTTGTGATCATAATTATTAGACACTCCCACACAAGAACACTTCCTTTATAGTCTCCAAATTTACTTACTCTTGGTAAGGCTGACACAAGTGTCTACCTTAAGTTACATTTAAGAAGACCATTGTTTTTCATTTTAAATGTCCATATAGGACTGTGCTTAGGCTCTATTCTCCTGCCAGGTGTTTAGGACCAAGTTGATCAAAACTGACCCTAAGAGCCGGCTGAGATTCCTCAGAGACCAATCTTGGGGATGCGTGCAAAGCCTCTGGGCTCCTTTAGCTTACCTCACAGTGGTACCTTCTGCCAGGATGAGTCAGGGTCCTGCTGACCACACAGTGCTTCTTTAGGAAGCATTAGGGACATTTCTCTCTCCAGTGAGAGAAATTAGGGACATTAGGGACATTTCTCTCTCTCCTCTTTGCAGAATGTGCACTGGTTGGCTTCCTGATCTCTAGGGTCCTCTCAGTTCCTCTGGTCAGCAGATCAGGTGACTCACCAGAGTTGCAGGGCCCAGAGAGGGGTCCCATCATTCTCTAGGTCTTGGCTGACCTTAAAGGGCAAGGGCCAAAATGTTGGCTGCTTTTTCTTTTACCCATTTACTTCCTTGACTTTGGACTCCAAGTTTTTAGTTTTAAACATCCAGCAGGCCAGTTTCACCAGTTTTAAAGTGGGAGTAATGGGTCATGACTTCAAGATCTATAATTTTACAGTTACTCCTTTCTTTCAATTGGAGCCAATATTAATATTACAAGTCAGCATTATATCATATCTGTCCTATAGGTGATGGCTTATTGTTTCAAATTAATTACATTTGCTCTTCTGCAAAATTCTAACAGGCAACAGTTATAAGGTTTTATAAGGAAAATACAAAATGAACACTAATGTATCTTTGATGTATATTTAACCTCTACAAACACCCGTATACTTATCAACTCAATTACATACAAGTTTTGTTTTATTTAAAACTCTTTTACAAAACTAAATTCCTTTTACACTTTACTCAAAACTTTGCTTAAGTTTTCTATATCCCCTGTTTACTTTGAGATCACAGTAATCTTTACAACAACAACAACAACAACATATGTTTTGAACACAACTTTAAATAAACTTAATTCTAACCTACTTTAGAGCCATCTTAACATGGAGAAGGATGAGAGGCAGAGCCTTACCTCAGTGAGGCTAACCTCTTGACAAATCTTAAAAGGTGTTTTGTTTCTGGATCTGATTTTTGCCCCCTTTAAAAAACACCATTCTACAGGGTTCTCATGTATTATTTTCCGACTCTATCTGAATATCAGTTAATAATACAACATTACACCCAAAATATAATCAGAGAGGCTAAGAGAGCTCTCAACTTCCCTCTTGTGGAAAAGGTGGCAGAATGTTTTCATGATTCACATTGTCAACCTTTGAACAAATCAGAATCTCCTTATTACCTTCCAAAATTCTATTTAAGTTCCCAGCTCAGCATAAAGAGTAACACAATTTTTGGGGATGGCAGAGAGTTGAACTCAGGGGTACTCGACCACTGAGCCACATCCCCAGCCCTATTTTATTTTATGTAGAGACAGGGTCTCACTGAGTTGCTTAGCGCCTCGCCATTGCTGAGGCTGGCTTTGAACTCGTGATTCTCCTGTCTCAGCCTCCCAAAGTGCTGGGATTACAGGCGTGCACCCCCGCACCTGGCTAACACAAAATTTTATATGTAACTTATTGACAACAAATTACCTTGATCCAGTTATAAAACATTAAATAACATAAATACCAACAAAATTTGTGATTTCTATATAAATCTAAAGGAGACTATTGCTATATGCATTTTTAGATTAGAAAACACTAACTTGGTAAAGCGTTCTCCTAAGCTTTACAATTAACTGAGTTTAACTTTTAAAGTGAAATTTAGAATCCATAGTATATGGTAACAATAATCACAAGTCTGCATGGGTTATTAATACTAGCAAAGATCAAAAGATAGCTTTAAGCCTCTTATACATTTAAGAAACAGTGTTAATGATCAGAAATAAAGTTAGTCAAAGCAAACAGATATAAGACACGAGGCCCTTCTATGTCAGATACAATGTATAAAAAACATTATGGTTACCTTGCCAATAAACCTATACAAACTTTCATTTTGTAAACTTTTATAGACAAGGCTCAGATGGATGTAGTTCTCAGATGTATACAAATATCTAGTCACATATTTAGAATGTCAACTATATTGTTGTAACCTAAAAGAACAGTTGTTTATTTAACTAGTTATAAAATAATCATTTAAGACTTTAAAACAGGTACAAACCTTAATTACTTTAAGACTTAGTTTCCCTAAGTAATAAAACCTAATGGATACAAGAAAATCATTTTGATAGATAAGAGCAGATCAACGTTTCACTTTGCTTCATAGCAGTACAGTAACATTTGAATAACTTTGTGTTAATTATAGCCAATTTAATCACATACAAACTTTATGAGATTTACTTTCCATAAACCTTAGACATTCTACAACTTGTTTATATTAGTTCTGTCCTCTCTTTCATCTTGGACTTTAGTATGAGAATATTACTTTACCATTCAAAATATTTTTTCACCCAGAAACATTTCTTTTACCTTCTACTTTTCCATACCAAAATATATTTCCATACATATAACTTTATTGTATCTCTTTTCTAGTTTCAGACTCTTTCTTAAATTTATATTCTGAAACATTCCTTATGAATGTTATCTGTGCATTTAATTTACACAACAAATTTCATCCCAGGGGAGGGTTGGACAATCCAGCCTACACAAAATCTGTGCCTTGTTTTTTTTTTTTTTCTCCTGGCTTGCTTTCAAGAGGTTCTAGCACAGGATATTTTGAGCCTGACCTGTCTCTCTTGTCATTATCACAATGCTATCCACTTTAAGTCAGTTTGACCCAGAGGCTCCTTTGGGCGTATTTATATGCAATGGAGGAGACTTTCCATCCCTTTCTTTGGGCTTCCTTGAAGATCCCTTTGCAGAGACTGCCTACAAAACACAGTTTGGCCTTAGTTTCTGTCTTTTTCTTTTCAGGGTGCAGTTATTTATCATTCAGTCTCCCCAGGCATTTAGATGGGATACTGTTACAGCAAGAATTGTTCTGCCCTAGTGATGGATAGCCTTTGGCCAAATGGAGTGTCCCATCCATTATGGCCAGCAGGCTCCACCCTCCATGGGCAAAGGGAATTGGAAGGCAGGGTGGAGGCCAGGTTATCTTTGCCCATTTTTCTATATCCCAGGAAGCTTTCCTGTATGGAAACCTAGAACAGACCAGAAGGGAGAAAATATCCCTGGATGATTGAGTCCTGCTGAACCATGACTCCTGTACTGATGGTGCCACAGACGTTCCTAAAAGAGGGACCAGATGTTTCCATGAAGAGGATCCAGATGTGTGGAATCAAGAGTAGGAAACTTATCAGATGGCTAAAGAGTGTTGCAATTTCACTGAGTTTCCTTTTTCTTAAAGTGGACCATGATGGAGCAAGCTATACCATTCAGGAAGAGAAGGCAGGAGTTCCCAGAAGCAAAAGGAGCTTTGGCAGATGCAGAATGGTCCCTCAGTCCCTCCCTTTACTCACAGGAACAGCTCCTCTGGTTCGACCCGAGGCACACTCACTCTCACCTAACTCTCTTGCAGTTGGCTCTCAGCCAGTTCACCAGCCACCTTGCATCCTCAGCATGGAAGTGGGGTTGCTTGGACAGCCAAGCATGCCCAAGGAAGCTGGAGCAGGGGCTGCTCTTGGGTCCCATCTGGGTCACCACATTTGTTACCAAAAACTCAGTCCTTGTCCCCAAAACCAATCCAATAACAAGAACATGGTTTTGGGAAAAAGGAAAAAGAAAGTTTATTGCTTTGCTGGCAAAGGAGAAACTCCTGTCCCAGAGGCTGTGAGTCTGCCCATCAGCAGAACAGGGAGCTCTTAAAGAGGTGACTCAAAGGCTCCAGATCCCCCGTGTCCTCTGTTGGAGTTGGAATTCACTTGCTAATCTGAGAGACAGTCATTTCTGAGATCTTCTGGTACCATCCCCCAAATCTGGATTACTTCATTCCTGTGGTAGGTATATACTCAGGGACAGATAACTCTACCTAGGATGGGGAAGAAAGGTAATCCTGTTTCCCTGAAATTAAGGAGGAGAGACTAGGGAGGAGAGAGGAAGAGAAAGAAACATGTTCATTTTAAAAATCAGTCGCAGCAGCAGAGCAGCAAGGGCCACTGTCACAGGGACTTTTCTAAGGAACTGCCTTTAAGACAAAGTGACAACCCACAAGAGAAACCAGAAATGTCACGTTATTGCCACATTCCAGATCTGTCTTCTAACATGGAAGTGCGTTTGGTCACCTACCCTAATCACCTGACATGATTCTAAATAACTTTCAGCCATTTCTAAAAACTAGTTCCAGATCGGAACTGTCCGAGAAGGGCTTCCTTTAGGAGAATGTTCTGCCGACTTCTGGCTAATCAGTCACTCCAGCTCTGTGTGGTCTCAGGAATAGAGGAAACAGCATTTCCTTTTGGTTAACGCCTTTCTTTTATTTTCTTACAATGCTAAAACTAGCCCCTCCTGAGAGAGTCAAAGGAAGCTCATATTTTTTTCCCTTGGGCTGGGTTAAATTCCTAATGATTCTTCTAAGAGAAATGATCCAAAACTCCCCATGGGGCTTCCCCCTTCTCTGTTTCTGGAGTTACTCTACCTGAGGACTTCAAGTTAATAGATTTTTTTTTTTTTTTAAATGTGGGGGATGGAGCCCAGGACCTCCTACTTGCTAGACAAGTGCTCTGCCACTGAGTTACACCTTCAGCCCCTCAATCTTTCTTGATCAAAGAGCAGATGAAAAGGGCACTTTATTTTTATAACTTCCGTATCCCAATTTCTGCTCTTTACTTCCTATTATGCTTTGATTAAATGCAACGAGAGGGGAAAGTTTTACACATTGCATGAAACCATGATTGCCATAAAAACAAGCGCTCTTTGCTGAGAAGGAAGCCACTTGAATGGCAGGCAAAGGTTAGTTCCCCAAACATTTTGCCTTAAGTAGCCCTGTGGCCCTGGCTGCCCCATCCTCTCTGGACTTTGCTTCCTTTTCTACAAGTGATGGCTTTGGGCTGGATCAGGGTGCATCAAACTTGAACATGCTTTTGCCTTGCCCCACACCCTGTTAAAAGGCAGCCTCTGATTGGAAGGTGCTGGATGGGGTGTGGGATTTTGTACACCTCGCAACCTCCCAGGAGGTACCCACGGATCCCACTTTGCCCAGTTGCCATGTGCAGACTCCCAGCCCCACCCCAGCCTCCTGAGTCAAAGCTCCCATTTTTATAAGCTCCCTAGTCCTTCCAGCGTGAGTTCGAATGTGGGCAACCTGTGCTAGATCTCCATCACCCTGAAGGAGCCACTGCACCCTCACGTCCTCCATGGACTGTCTCAAAGTGCCAAAGCCCAGCCCACCCCTGGAGACCCCGGTTTATTGGGTGGGGATGGCCTGACGTCAGGAACTGTTGCAGGCCCAGTTGATTTAAAGAACAGCGAGATTGAGAACCACGGGACTGGAAGGCTCTTAGATCCCAATCAGTGATCCCATTGATTGTATTAGGGCTGCTCTGCCTGGCCACACTAGACCAGATAAGGTACCAGTCAGTGCAAAAGTGTCTAGAAATGCTGATTCTGGATTGTCCCAGCACCCTCAGAATGGTACCTGCCGGCAGCCCCTGGCAGCATGAAATATACACGCCCTCTTCCCCCTTTCCTATGAGGTTTCCTACAATCCTCAGGCTCAAAGGCCTCTGCTCTAGGCAGTCATTTATAAGAGAGTGAAAGCTCAAGTCTGTGGGTTGCTGTCCTGTGTGGTGTCTACTAATTGCAGAATTATAGTAGGCAGAATAGGAAGCCAGTGAACCCCGGAATCCCACCAGGAGGGATCCATGGGTGGCTCTTTGTGAGTTATATGGCCCTGAGTGCCTCAGTGTACCCTGGGAGACCTCAGTGTTTCTACAAGGGAGGCCGATGTCCTGGCTTGGGGAGGATCCACCAAGCGCATTGCTGATGGAGGAAGGAGCTGGACACAGGTCAGGGCAGGCAAGAAGCAGAGATGAGAGTCTACGCGGAGAACTGTACCACAGGGACAGACAGACGCGCAGGTGAGAACACTCCTGCACTCCTGAGTGTCCGGCCTCCTGTCCAGCCCATCTGGGACCCAAGACACTCGCTGCACACCTTCTCCAGGCAGATTTTTCCCTTCTGCCCCGGAACAGGCTGGCCTGGGCATCTGTCTGCTCAGGCTGTTAGAACAGACTGGGTAGTTCAAACAACAGAAATTGAGTTTTCCACCGCTTTGGAAGCTGGGAGTTGGCATCAGCAGGTCTGGTTTCACCCGAGGCTGCTCTCCTTGGCTCGCAGGTGGCTGCCTCCTGCCATGTCCACACGTGGCCTTCCCTCTGGTGTCCCTTCGTCTTATGAGGACATCAGCCTTGCAGGATTAGTGTACACCCTAAATATCTCGTTTAAACCTAATCACCACTCTAAGGAGCTTATCTTCAGGTAAAGTCACATTCTGAAGTTCCAGGGGTCAGAGCTTTGACACATGAATGGGTGGGTGGGAGGGTGGGGGTGGCAATTCACCCCATGGGAGTGTGGGTGTCAGACTGTCAATCTTGGGTATGCATGCCTTGGAGGGAGGACAGATAAAAAGCAATTATTCTAGCTAGGAGGCAAGGTGGTACACACCTCTAATCCCAGAGACTCAGGAGGATTGCAAATTCTAGGCCAGCCTCAGCAAACTAATGAGACCCTGAAATAGAATAGAAAATATAAACAAACAAACAAACTAACTAACTAAATAAATAAATAACAAAGAGAAAGGCTGGGAATGTAGCTCAGTGATAGAGCACCCCTGGATTTAATCTCCAGGATGGCTAAATAAATTAAATTAAAATTAAAAATTAAATAGAAAAGCAGTTAGTAGAGTTTAATCTCAATTTCAGATAATCTGAATTTCAGATAATGAATAACTTTTTAGTATATTTAAAATATTCCATGGAATACACTTACACAAAAAATGATTTGTTATTGATCTGAAATCCACATTTGATTGGCATTCTGTATTTCCAGCTGCCAAGCTGGCATCTTTCTCTGCAGCCCCTTACCATGAACCTCCTCACTCGGCTGCCCAGGCCTGCCATGGATGCCCATGGACAGAGGGCAGAACTGGTACCTGGAGGGAGCTGATGGATGGGACATCCTCGAGGGGCCCAATGTTATGATCAGATCATGCCTGTCCCTGGAAGCTGTGGAGACCTCCAGGGTGGGGGTGGCCTGTGGTTCCGCTGAAACCGCAGCGTCTGTTTAAGCGAATTCTGGGAGGTACTTACTGTTTCCCTTACAGCTTTCAAGTCTCCGTAGAATGTAAAAGTCATATAATACTGAAAAGAATATGCTCAGAGTGCACACAGCTTATCCACTTTCACAGTTGCAGAGAAACACAAATATGAGTGCCCAATCCTTTATCCACCATTCTAAAACCCAATACACTCTGGGAAAAAAATGGGGTGGGGCAGTTCATTTGGAGATAGAATCTATTTGGAGGCAAAACTGATCTGAATGGACTTGGGGCTACTGACAGACTCTCTTTATGCCCGGATGTGAATAGCACAAGAACTGCGGGGGCGGCTGCCCAGAACCTGCTGGGGAGGTGTAATGTTTAGATTATACCCCATATTCTCTACTTAAGGACTCCCAAACTCTAGTGCCAAGAACCCCAAAGTTTTTTGCTTATGGGATTATACAACTCTAACAGCATAGTTATCAAGCTCCTGAATTGTGGGAGGCCCTGAGCTACAACTTTTACGTATCTTATCTTCAGTTATTGCTCATGATCCATGAAATAGACACTTTGATTTGCATTTTTGGGAGCCTTTGTGGTTGAAGTGTGACATGCACACAGGCCAGGACATGGGTCCAGTGCACAGCTGGAAAATGATTACCAAAGCACCATGCTGAGACCCCATACCAGCGGCATCCCAGAACCCCCTCAACCCCCCCCCCCCCCCCCCCCCCCCCCCCCCCCCCCCCCCCCGCCCCGCCGTTGCCATCCAAATTCTTACTCCATTGCCTCAGATTCCTCTGCCCTAGTGTTTTCAGAATGCTGCCACTTACTGAGCAGTCACAGGCCTGGAGCTTATGCTATTTCTCCCTTGATTCTTTCAGGGTGTGTATTTGCTATGGTTTTGATAAGATTCCCCAAAGACCATGTGTTAAAAGCTGGGTCCCAGTCCACGCTACTACTGGGACATGGGGGAACCTTTTAAAAGTGGGGCCCAGTGGGAGGAATTTAGGTCATTGGAATGCATGCTTGGAGGGACTGTTAGGAACCCAGTCCCTTTTTCTCTTTCATTTTTCTTCCTGGTTAACTGAAACCATGAACCAAAATAAAACCTCTCTTTCTCTCTCTCCCCCTCTCCCCCACCCCCACTAGAGGGTGGGGTGGGTACTGGGATTAAACCCAGGGGTGCTTTACCACTGAGCTTTACCCCAGCTACCACCTTTCCCTGCCTTTGCCTTTTCGTTTTGTTTTTTGAGATAGGAACTCATTAAGTTGCTAGGTCTGGCCTTGAAATTGTGATTCTCCTTCCTTAGCCTCCCAATCTCTGGGATTACAGATGTGTGACATCTTGCCTTACTCTTTCCTCTTTTTAAGTCTATTATCTCAGGTATGTTGTTACAGCAATGGAAAACTGACCAACACAGTTCTCTTGTTATTTTCACTTATTTTAGAAGGAAAGTTAGAGCTTACAAACATTATATAACTGGCCCAAAATCAGTGCAGTAGGGATTAGTAGAGATGCGACAGTTCTCTTCAACCTTTCTTTAAGCATAATATACACATAAAACTATGTATTTCATACATTCAGCTCAGTGAATTTCACAAACTAAACCTACTCTTGCAATCAGCATTCAAAGAAACAGAACATCCTTGGCAAGAGAGAACCTGATCCTGTTTCACAAGCCCTTCAGTCCCACGTGCCTCTTGTCAGTCTCCATCCCCATGGGTTACCACTGTCTGACACCTACCACCCTTTGCCTGTCCCTGAACTGCATGTAAATGAAATGAAACTGTGTATTCTTGTGCCTGGTTGTCTTTTAGCTGTATGCCTCTTGGACCCTTCGTGTTGCTGCTTGGGCCTGAAGTGTGCTCCCTTTAGTTGCAAGTAGAAGTCACGATTTGAACACACCGCCTGCAGGTGGGCAGTAGACAGATTTTAGCAGATACCGGCAGTGCTGCTCTCTAAGGGTTTGCTGTGTCTTTTGGGGTGTGGGTTCCTTTCAGTGGGTCTTGGAGTGGATTTGAGGCTCCCTGGAGTGTGTGTATATTTAGCTTTTTTAAAACTTCAAGTTTTGGAGTTGGGGGCACAGAGCAGTGATAGAGCACTTGCCTGGCATGTGTGAGGCCCTAGATCTGCTTCCCAGTTAGAGAGAAAATTTTTAGCTTTCCAAAGTGATCGTACCAAGCAGATGCTCTTATTACCCGCATTTCACTGTTATATATATTAATCCCATTTAGGGCAAACTAAAGACATTAAAGTGCAGCTTTTTAACCAAAATTGTTTATATGAAATTTGTGGGATGAATTGTGTCCTCCTTCAAACTCGTATGTTGAAGTCCCAACCCCTAGGACCTCCGAATGTGCCCTTGTTTGGACATAGGGTCACTGCCGCTGTAGGTAGTCAAGTTGAGCTGAGGTCATCCTGGAGGCCCTGCTCCAACATGACTGCTGGAAAGCAGAGACTTGGACCCCAGCAGGCATACAGGGGACACTGTGTGAAGATGAAGGAGAGGCCAGGCTCGAAGCCAACAAATACCACAGATGCCAGTAGCCACCAGAGCCAGGGGAGAGGCCACAGCAGCAAGCCCACACAGCCCACACCTTCAGCTCAGATTTCCGGCCTCCAGAGCTGTGAGATGCTGTCTTCCTTTTGGTTAGCTTGTGGTCTTTTGTTGGGACAGCCCCGCCAAACTCACCCGTGGCCTGATTATCCGCGTTCGAGAGGACGTCTGTTTTGTGCAGCATGCTCATCATAGGCTCCTGGAGGCAGTTGGATTAACAATTGTGTTTTCAGTAGGTTTTGCCTTTTAAAATTTGATTCCAGAACCATCTACTGTGTAATTTGTTATAGTCCCAAATGCTTGAAGTGAAGGTAAACAAATGACTAAGAGGAAAATGAAAAGTGAGTTGATTCTGGCTAGCAAGCCTCAGTAGGACATTGCCTCCTAAGGAGCAGGCATCCAGCCTCTTGGGTTCCAGGTGTAGCCTCATCAGGGACAGGAGACACTCATTCCTGGCCTTTCAGGGTCTTGATCTTCCAGGATGGTGCCTCTCCTGCTGTAGCATGGACCACTGCGAGAGTGGGTCAAGCCATCCTTCAGGGGCAGTGGGCTTGGCAGGGCAGCCTGAACAATCTGTATTTCTCTTGGGCGGACAGCTTGCTGGCTCCAGAGGTCCCTTGGCAACCAGGCCCTAAGAATTTCTGTGGCCAGTTGATAGGAGGAGAGGATTCGTCCCTGGGGGCTCAGCTCACATCCTCCAGCTGGAAACACAGACCCAGGATGACAGCTTCCTAGGAGCGCATGGCTCAGAACTGGGCTAAAAATAGTGCAATTTCTTAAAATTACACAGAGCTTTGATTACAGGGTGGATTGGTTTCCTGAAGCTGCCATAACAAAGTCCCATGAACTGGGTGGCTTAAAACAATAGAAATGTATTTTTTTTTACAGTTCTGGAGACCAGAAATCTCAAATGGAGGTGTTGGCAGGCTGTGATCTCTCTGAAGGCTCTGGGAAGGCTTCTCCTTACCTCTGCCTATGCTGGTGCAGCTGTGGCCACAAAGGTCTTCCCTGGGTCACCCCAGTCTCCTTCTGTTTTCACAGCCCATGTCTCCTGTGCATCTCCAGGTTCAAATTTTCTCTTTTCATAAGGACAGTGGTCATTGGGTAAGGGACCACCCTCTGCAATTAGACCTCATCTTGACTCAACTGTATCCGCAAAGACCTCTTTTCCAAGAGAAGTCACATTCTGAGGTTCTGGGTCCACACCAATTGTGGAGAGATGCTATTCTGCCCAATATACAGAGCATTCCCTGTTTCAAAGTAATTTTTTTTGTGTGTATGAAATTTGTGAATCTCTTCCTCCACTTTCTCGACCCTGAATTGTCTAAGGATTTGGAGAGCGTTTGCATATCAGTTGGGGTAATTTCTCTATTGTAGTGAGCTGACAATGTGAGTTGATTCTTTGCTGTGACCTTCAATGAGCGATCCTGATGAGCAGCAGTGTCTGTCTAAGCAGTGATTTGGGGATCCATCGTCTGTCCTCTTCTGTCCCTCCTGGGGCTTCCAAGGCCTGCTCTTTCTGGCTTCCTTGCTGTAGTGTGGCCCATGACTGAGTTCTTGCCTGTGGAGTGTGTGCGGGCACAGCGGGCATTTGCTGCCTGGCCTGACCGGCACACCGAAGCTGTGTGCACAGGGTCCTCCCCACCCTTCTCTCCACTTGATGCAGGTGATCCGGCGCAAGGCTGGGCAGGCTCCTCCTAGGACAGGCTCCTTGGCTGCTCTGTTGCCCACTTTTCTGAATGAATCTCTGCTCATGCCTCTTCTGATGCATCCTGAAATTCCTTTCAGTGACATAAGTCAAAAACCTACCAGGGCTGAGTTGAAGCCCCTTCTCCCTTCTGGGGCACCTCCAAGGACCCCAGCCGGTGACACACAGAACGTAGTAAGACAGGATTGTTTCAGGAAGCTGTGATTTCACTTTTTCATGTGCATGTTCTGGGTTGTGATGTGAGATACTTCTCATCAAGGGCTGCAACCAAAGACATTTTGAAAGTCATTGGTCTGTATGGAAGAGTTTTCAAGTAAAGATGTAAACAGAGAGGCAACAGCTGTTTTCCAGGTTTCAGAAATGCTTCATGCAGCCTTTCGATGTCTAGGAGTCCCCTGAGCTGGTCAATCAAGGACACAACATTACCCCCGGGGGCACTCATACGGCTACTTCATTTCCCCAAACCTCAGTTTATTTGTCTGTGAAGTGGGCTAAGCAGCCCCCTCCAGGAGGGTGGAATAGCCACTCACGCCCACTGGGTTTATTCCTCGTCCCAGGATTTGTTCTGAGCCTCTTAGGTATGTTATGCCATCCTGTGAAATACACCTCTGATCAAGTCCTATGCCATTAGGTTCACCCGGACAGGCAAACTGAGGCACACAGAGGCAGAGCAACTTGCCCAAGTGAGTGCTGCATAGGAAAAAGCCTCACGCAGTGTTTGGCACAGTAGATACCGAACACGTTTTCATTGTCTTACCTGATTTTGTTTCTAGCACCGTGAAGGATCCTGGGATGCAGACAAGCGGACAAGCTGGTGAAAGAAATGGGGGCATCTGGCTGTGAGCTGCTGGTAACTGGCCGGAGCGTGACATGAGGCCGCCTCCCAGGAGGCCACCAGAGACAGCTGGCCGTGCACAGGGCGGCTCTTGTAAGTGGGTGAACGTTCAGTAACTTGAAGATCGTGTGTGAGGACTCGTGGATTCTCAGGCTGGGGGGCACTCCATGCCCAGCACTCCTGTCCCAGTCTTCCTTGTGCCCCCTTTGCCTTTTCTTCATTTCTTCTATCCCTTCTCAGTGGGTAGGACTGTCAAGAAGGCAGTTTGTTACAGATTGTTAAGGACTGGAGGCCCAGAGCCTCCAGCCAAGTCCCACACCCAAAGATACCCCAAATAAGTCTGTTTGCAATATGAATGCAGCTGTGGGGGGTCCCCAATTCCCTGCCACAATGGCCACTCATGGCCCCTCCAGGTGAGACTGCAGTCCCTTCTCTGGAGGCCCGGGGAAGAGAGAGTCACTTCTCCCTGGAGGGTAGAGGAGCACCAGACAAATAATTAGGCCAAACTACCAGTGGCAATTATGTCTTTGCTTTTCAGAAATAATAAACAGCGGGCAGGGGGAGGGTTGCATCACATACTCCCAGGGGCACAGGAACATTTGTTCTGAAAACTCAAGCTGGTCTCTGTGAACCAGGGTGAGGCCACCAATTGGTTCCCTGCCAGGTGTGGAAATGTTTCCTCAACGTCACTGAGAGCTCCAAGCTCTTGAGTGAAAGGCTGAAGGCCTCCACTTAGAGGCTGCTCTGTGCCCTGCTTTCTCTGGATTGCATTTCTGTACCATCTTCATTATATAATGTAATTTATGCCATATTTTAATATAGTTGTCTTTTTATAGAACCCATGACTTGGTTTGGCTTCATTAACAAAACTCACTAATTTATCTTGTCCTGTGCCTGGCCCATATGGAGCAGTAATGAATGTTTGCAGCACAGAGATGACTATAATAATCCACATAAAATAATAATAATGGTAGGGGTAATAAAAGCTAAATGGTTGGGTCCCTCTCCTCTGCCTCCTGTCTGGCCTGTGGAAACATCTGGGTGGGTAGGCCTGGCGTAGAGTCCTCCTTCTCAGTTAACTGGGAGAGTCCTTACATTCTGTGCAAGTCAGGGCTGGTGGAGGTGGATGTCGCATGAGCTGTGAGGTCTGGGAGTCCCCAAGCCCAAGCAGAGGAGCATAGAGGGGCTGGGACAGAGCTCTGTCCTTCCCTTCTCTCCTAGAGCAGAGTCACTGCCCAGCACCTGTGTGTCAAAATACCCAGGCAGACTGCAGCTGGCATGTGACGGCAGACTGCGGTGCTGGCAGAGGTGAGGCCCAAGGTGGTGGGCAGGTCGACAGGAAGAGCCCAGCCAAGTCCTGCAGAGCTCCCGGGCACAGTACAACAAACAGAAGGCAGCCTCTGAGCGCTCCCCAAGGCAAAGTTCAAGGCTATGGGCCAGGCGGGTGGTCCTTGTGTCTAGGCGGTGGTGCACCAGTGTGCTCAGACTGCTGTACCAAGACACTCCAGACTGGGTGGTTTACAAGCAGGCGTCCATCTTCTCACAGTTTGGCAGACTGGAAATCCAAGGTCACCTGCTGGTTTCCCCCAGTCTCCTTGACTTGCCACTGCCACTTTTCTACCGTCACTTGGGCTCTCCTCTATGCACCAGCCGCCTGGGGGTTCTTCTCATAGATGGCAGTCCTTGGCCTGGGGCTCTACGCCTTGCTTCATCTCCATCCCCTCCTCCCAGGCCGTCTCCAAACACGGTCATACTTGGGGTGAGGGCTTCAGCATCTGAACTGGGGAGGAGCCGGGTTCAGGCCATAGTAGGAGGATAAGGACTTCCAAGTGTCTCCAAAGGCTCCTGGGCTGTGGGTGTGGGCCATAGGTAAGGTGCCCAAACTCTGCTGTGTTGCCTGCAATCTTAGCTGTTTAAATGAGAACATGTGGGAAGAGACATCTTTCACCAGTTTAAGCCTACAGGGACCAAGAAAACGTTCCTCCTGGCACTGCCTCTGCCTCGCAACCGTCTGGGGCTAGAGCTGCTGGCCCGGTGGCTGGGGCCACACACTGTCATGCTCAGACATGGCCCACACCTGTCTTCCCTCCAGCTGGAGACTAGGCTTGTGCACACAGGAGGATGCGAGCCCAGGACCCCAGTGACACCCCTTTAAGCCTGTCCCCTTGTTCTCTCATGTGGGGAATTCCAGTGCTCCTGGTGCTGCATAAAGAGTACTGACTCAGTTTGCAAATTCTTCCAAAGACACTGTGTGTCGGAACCCCAAGAGTGTTCTTGGGTTTGGGGATTTTCGAGAAAGACTTCTAGGACAAAGAAAAGCTATTATGCTTACACTTAGAGTTGATCACAGTGAAAACCGAAGACAGGAGAAGCCAATGCAAGCTCCCATCGTCCTTTCTCTGCAGATTGCAGACAGCACTTGGCCCTCCCAGGAACCAGGTGAAATGTTGCCATTCAGAAGCTGACCCGCCTTCAGGGATTTCACTAGGATCAGTCACCTGGGGCTTGCATGTCCATGTGACTGACCTCAGCTTCTCAGACCCCAGCCCACCCAAGGTCAAACTGGTCCAGCACAGCCCAGAATATTCCTCATAAATGGCTCTGTTAGCATGAACTGTGGTGTGTCTGAGGTCTCAGGCACACAGAGGCACTGTGATTGCAAAGGCTGCGCCATGGGCTCAGAGCTTGTTCCCCAAGCCACCAAGGCCATGTGCAGGGTTTGGTCAACCTAGACCTACAGTTCCCTGTTAGTGCCCAGCCAGTATCCCCACATCCGTCTGGCCTAGACATTCTGGAGTTCCCACACTCGGGGCTGGATGTGGTCAATTGGATCCATTTTTAAAAAATTTAATTCAATTTAATCTTTTTAGCTGTAGATGGACATAATACCTTTATTTTACTTAATTTATTGTTATTTTTTGTGGTGCTGAGGACTGAACCCAAGGCCTTGTATTTGCAAGGCAAGCACTCTACCAACTGAGCTGTTTCACCAGTCCTCTTTATTTTATTTTTATGTGGTGCTGAGGAGGGAACCCAGTGCCTCACACGTGCTAGGCAAGCGCTCTACCACTGGGCCACAACCCCAGCCCCGGATCCATCTTTGCTAGTATGATTTCAGAGACATTCTGTGGTTTATGCACAATAATTCTCCACGTGTCCTAGTGCCGTATGGATTTCTTCTGTACTTTGGCCAGTCATTTGTCCCTCTGTGTGTCGGCTTGTTTCTATTTTATCTTTTGTGTGGCTTCTTATGAATGCCGCACTCGAGCTCTTTGTCACATCTGGCAGACACATTTCTACTCTTTCTTCTACCTTTATTCTTTTTGTGAACTGTACAGAAATAGATACATTTTACATAGTTGGTTAATCTTTTCTTTCATCATTTCAGACTTTAGGGGTAAGATAAGAGAAATTCTCCATTATTTCTTTTCATGCTTTATCTTTAAACAGTTAAGTATTTGGCCTTCTGGGATATATTATTGTGTTTTGTATTAATTTCCTGGGCTGCTGTAATAAATTACCATAAACTGAGTGGCTTAAATCAGCAAGTATTTATTTTCTACAGTTTCGGTAGCAACAAGTTCAAAGTCAGGGCGTCAGCCGAGCTGTGCTTTCTCGGAGACTCTCAAGGGGCGTTTGCTCCAAGCCGTTCCCCACCTCCTGCTGATGCCAGCAGTCTTTGGCATTCCTTGGCTTGAAGATATATCTCTTCAATCTGTCTTGGTCTTCACTTGATTGCCTCCTGTGTGTCCATCTGTCTGTCTCTTAAGAACATCAGTCACTTTGAATCAGAGACCCTAATGATATCATCTTAACTTGACTAAATCTACAAAGACCCTACAAGGTCATAGTCCCAGGTACCAGAGATTAGAACTTCAGCATATTTTGGGAAGGATACAACCAATCCATAGCATATATGATACAATGTAACTTCATTTCTCTTCCCAAATCATTACTTAATTATCCTAGTGCCATTTATGAAACAATCTATTTTTATCCCTGGGTCTGATTCAAGACTTTTTATTCTTCTCTGATAATGTGTTGGTTGATTTCTACTCAGGAAGTGCACAGGGCACAGCCAGGCCTCTGGGGCACCTGGGATGGGGCCAAGACTCTCCATTGCTCATTGTGGCCTCTGTATCTCTTACTCTAGGTGATGCTGTTCCACAAACAAGGACCCACACGCTTATCTCCAGAGGGTGTCTGCAATCTACAGCTCCCTGCCAAGCTCAGAAATCCCAGGGAAGGGCTCTGATTGGTCCAGCTGGGGTCAGGTGCACAGCTCTGACCAATCAGTGGTGGCCATGTGGATGGTGTCTATAAGTCCATGGTAGCTCCCACTGGGGCACCACATGGTTATGGTGGGAGGAAGCAGCATTTCTCAGAAGAAGGTTGAATATTTACTCCTGCACCTGCCATCTCCAGCCTAGCTGGGGGAAAGGTTCAGGGAATCCTCGTGAGGACTACTGTGACTGCCATACGCACAGGGACTGTGCTAAGGAGGAGGGTCCAGGGCTTCCCTTTACCACCTGGCTTTCACACGGGCTAGCTGGTCAGCCTGGTTGGTGATGGTGAAGGGGTGGAAGTGGGGGCCTCTGGTTGATGGATCTGGGATGTGTGTATGGGTATTAAAGACCCTTTTCTCCATTACGAGCTGTGGCTCTCTGATGTTAAGCAGTTTCTGCAGCCCTCCCTGAGGTTTCTATTGCTTTCAGCCAGAAGCCGTCACTAATTCAAAGGCCACACTTCATCCTCTGTGCGTCCCCACAGTTGGCAAAAGGCTGGGCCCTGCCACAGCACCTGTGATTGTCTGGTGAGTGAAACAAAGTGCCGAAAAGTGGCACTTCACCAACACTGCAGTTTTCACAGGGCTGTGCTGCCTTTGTGTTTCCACATACGGACTTGGTAAGCCCTCGCTGGTCACCTCAAATATGTCGAATGACATTCATTTTAACCCACATCTTCAAGAGACTGTCTATGTGATTAGCAGAAACCATCTGCCGGCCTAATGAAATCAGAACAGCCAGCCTGTCCACCCCAAACTTGGGGATTAAAGAGGAAAGCCGCATAAGCAGCGGTGGTGTTGGCATAGCTGTGAGGCTGCAGGGGCAGATTGCATGGCTCAGCCCGGCCTGAGTCTGGGGAATCTGGGGAATCTAAGAGGACACACTCCCGACACAGGAGGGAGGGAAAGAAGGCAGGAGGAGGGAGGCAGAGGAGGGCAGCAGGCTAGACTTTATTTTCCAAACAGTTCATTTTTTTTTCCTTTGTGGTACTGGGGATTGAACATAGGGACGCTCTAACACTGGGCTACATCCCCAGGTCCTTCAATATATTTTTTTTTAATTTTGAGAAAAGGTCTTGCTAAGTTGCCCAGGCCAGCCTCAAACTTGCAAACCTCCCGCCTCAGCCTCCTGGGATTTCAGGCACGTGCCACTGTGCCCCGCCCGAATAGCTCATCTTAAAGAGAGAAATAATTCAAGACAGAATGAATTGGTTGGACAACAATATCGTTATGTGTACTCTATGGTTGCCGCTAACTAGAGCAGAAATAGGAAGAGAGTGTGTATTTTGCCAAAAGAGAATCTGCTTGCTCATTTAAACTTTTTCCTTCTCATAAAACCTGCAAATTTTTTTAATGGAAAAATATAGGAAACTACAAAGTGCACAGGGCAGGAGATGTGCAGAGGTGAGATGGGGTGAGGACAGGTTCTGCTCACACCTGCCCTTTCGAGGGCTCTGGGGAGTGGTAGGGTGGTGGGGGCTTGCAGAGCCCATTGAGGGGACTCTTGGGGCTCTTCACACACAAGCAAGACAGCTGGGTTCTCTCTAACCTGCCAGTCATTGGAGCAGCGATGTCAGCTTCCTAGAGCTAAATGAGATTCCTGGAGCTGTCATAACAAAGTGCAATCAACGGGTGGCTTAAAATGACAGAAATGTGTTCTTTCACAGTGTGGAAGCCAGAAGTTCAAAACCAAGATGTTGGCAGGGCCATGCTCTCTGAAGCCTCTAGAAGGTTCCCCCTGCCTTCTCTGGGCTTCGGTGGTTGCTGGCCATCATAGCTCCCTGGCATGCAGCCGCTTTGTTGCGTGTCTGCTTCTGGCTTCCTGCGTGCTCCTCTCTGTGTGCCTGCCTCTGAGGTCTTGCTCAGGAGGACACCAGTCGTAGGGATCAAGGTCCGTTCAACCCCAGTGTAACTTCAACCTAGTTTAACTAACTGCATCTTGCGTGACTGTACTTCCCGAGGAGTTCACGTTCTGAGGCTCTGGGGAAGACATATGTTCTTGGAGACACCATTTCAGTGCACCATGGCCCTCCTACCCACAAAACCCCTCCTGAGGCTGGACCAGAGTAGTAAGAGGAAGGATGCTGCATTTCTGGGGTGTGAAGGGTGATCTGGTGAGACCTCGCCTGGCTCTGAGGAGTCGGGGCACTGTCCACGGTGGCAGTAATCATCGCCCCACGTTGACATGATGAGCTCTGGCCTCATGGTTCCAGGCTCTCGTGGCCCCACAAGGCAGCGTGGGTCACATGGATGGTCCTGTGGGACCACCAGAGGCAGTGGCTTTGGAGGAGCTGTGTTCCTAATCTGTTAGGAGCCTCCACGGCACCCTGAAATCCCCTTCACACACTGATAACAATGCAAATGAACATGTTACCATGAGGTGGGTGTTTTAGTGACTCTCTTGGTGATAGGATGACCAGTGGTCTGCTGAGTAGGGCCACCAATGTGTCCATTTTGTCCAGGATTAGTCTCAGTGCTGAGAGTGCTACACCCCAAAACCCCTCAGTCCCAAGCACACAGGACAGGTGGCCACCCTCCTTGGACAGATGGACATCTTCATGAGCTGTGTCTGCCCAATCCACTGTCTCCCCCATCCCTGTCAGTGCACGGTGCCATGCAGAGTGTGCCTCGAATAAACGTTGATGACAATAATAATTACTGTTATGGGAAGTGCTCAGTAATTATTTGCTGAGTGAACAGGCTCTTACCAGTAAAGGAAGAATTGTTTTCGATATTATAGTGTGTGGCTAATAAATGAGACGAATTGCATTCACAGATTTGTCCAAGAACTAATCAAAATTTTTGTGCAAGTAGAAAATACCAAGTAGGGCGGCTGGAGTTGTGGCTCAGTGGTAGAGTGCTTGCTTGCATGTGCAAGGCACTGGGTTGGATTCTCAGCATATAAATAAATGAATAAAAAAAAATGTCCATCAACATCTAAAAAATATTTTAAAAAAAGAAAGAAAATACCAAGTAGGTTAAATTTAGCAGAGCTGAATCCTCTAAAAAAGATGACCAATGTCCAGAGTGGTTTGGTCTGATTCCTGGATCATAATTGGTGGATATTATGACTGTCCAGATCCACTTGGACGTGAGGGGTCAGAGCAAGAAAGACAAATATTGGATAAATATGACAGGAAGAGAAAGAAATTATGTGGCATGTCACCAACATAGCAATTCCACAAACATTCCTTTGCCTTGGGCATATAAGCCAGGAGACTTGGAGAAGTGACTGATTTTTTCAAGAGCACAAAGTAGAGACCTTCATGGGTGCTTTTATCGCAATGGTCTCCCATTTCGCTGAACTGCAATGATATCCAATGGCCATGAGTTTTCTGAGACTGTCCAATCTCCAAGTATCCAGATGCATCGGTCACTGTATGCTGACCATGTAGACGATGTCAAAATGCAAGCGAAGGGCCAGCACAGCAGGTCAGGTTGCCTGCTCCTGGCCAGTCTCCAGGAAAACCTGGACAATGTCGGACCTTTGCCAGCCTGTGGGAATGTGGCTCTCGGGAGTCTGTCGTATCTGTGATTGATGACTGTGTTGTGTGCACCCAGAGCAATGGACCGTGCCCTACTTCCTTGCTGGGACGGTTTGTACAAACGTCAGGACTGATGTGTGCCTGGTCTCATTGCTGGAGTCCTGCGTTTCAGTTCTGTGGCTGATTGCTAAGCAGAATGCCATCTGGTGATTCATCTCCCATAAGCCTTGACCCTGAGCCTTGTGTGGATTTCCTTGGGCGAAGCTCACATGTCCCTGTAGTTCTCTGCCAGGGTGGCAGCACCTAGTGTCTGAAACGAGGAGGCAGGAAGGAGGCTGTGCGGGTGTCTCAGGATCCTGCTAATAGTACCTTTCTCTGCCACTATTTTCCGGTATCCTTCACGGCAGCAAATGTAACCTTGTTGAGTCTTGTCAGTCCTTCCAGCAAATCACCTGACACGTAAAGGAAAAGAGAGAAACCCACCTCCTCTTCATCCTGCTGGACGTTGCCCAATCCTGAGAACCAGGTCTATCCCGCTCTCCCCCAGGTGACTGCTTCCAGGTTTGGGTGAGTGTTGAGGGAAGCAAGGGTTAGAACTGTCACAGCAAACCAGGAGCTCAAGTCATGACCCTTGGAGTAGGCTCCCTCTTCAGACTGAGGTCTCAGTGTCGGCAGAAAGCATGATGTCCCGGGCAGAGGTGGCGGGGAGGGCAAAGTCCCTGGGCAGCCAATCTCGGGGTTGCTAGTCTTCTGGGAGCTCTGGGATGTGCAGACTTGGATTAATTCACAGAACTGGAGTCCGGGCCCTGAGTGCTTCTGTGGATTGCTGATGCTTATCACTGGCCCGGCCAAGGAAGCACTTTGGGCCATGGTGTCCACCGTCCCCCAACCCCCTCCTGCGTTTCTGTCATTTGCTCTTTCTCTTTTTATCTATCTACTCATCTTTAATACATTCATATCTTTAAACTGAGGAGCACAATCATGACAGAGTGTCAAGAAAGCGATTTTAAAATAGGAACTGAACAAATACCAATAAAGCAAATCAAAAAGAGCCAACTGGCCAACTGGCCAGTCTCCCACACACTTGCTACTCAGATAAAGCCTCAGGATTTATTGTACATGAAAAGTGAATGGGAGCCAGGTGTGGTGGCACACACCTGTCATCACAGTGACTTAGAGGCTGAGGCAGAAGGATCACAGGTTCAAGGCCAGTCTCAGCAATTTAGTGAGGCCTAAAGCAACTTAGAGAGATCCTGTCTTAAAATGAAATACAAAAAGTGTGGGGGACTTGGATCAGTGATAAAGTGCCTCTGGGTTCCATCCCTAGTAGCAAAAAAAAAAAAGAAAAAGAAAAAGAAAAGTGAGCAGTTTTCCAGAAAAGCCAAAATAATCTTGAAATCTATATAGTATGGAAACATACTATATAGGATTAATGAGGGCAGAGTGGGGACTGGCATCAGATAGACACATAGACCACTGGGACAGGATTAAGAACTCAGAAATAAACCTATGTGCCCATGGCCAACTGAATTGCAACAAGAATGTCAATACCGTGAAACAGGGAGAATGATTTTTATCAACCAATTGTGTTAGGCCAGATGTAGTGACACTGTAATCCCAGCATTTGGGAGGCTGAGGCATAAGGATCACAAGTTTGAGGCCAGCCTGGGCAAATTAGTGAGACCCTAAGCAACATAAAAATAAAAAGTACTGGGGATGTGGCTCAGTGGTACTGGAATAGCTGCATAGCTGAAATTTCTTTTTTTCTTTCTTTCTGTACCTGGCCACAAAAATGATCTTAACCCATTAAATTTTGAGTTTTTAATTCTGCAAATATTTCAGTGAAATTGACACAGGTGCATTGAAATAGGTTGGAAATTATAATCTAGACTTTTATATCCTTTATATAAATTTCATATTTTTCATGAAATTACATATTTTTTTTCAAATACTCTAATCATTTACTATGGTTTTTCTCAGAAGGGTGGAATTCTAAACACACAATATTTATTTCATAAGTTTCCATAAATGGTATATTTATTGTTTAAGTTAAGTATTTTAGGTGTCCCACATCTGGGACAATGGAACTTAAGTTAAAATTGATCAAAGATCAAAATGTAGAACTTCATGATGTTGGACTTTCAATGACTTCTAAGATAAAACTCCTAAAGCCCAAACAAGTGAAAAGAAATGAGTACAGTGGTACACACCGGTTGTCCCAGGAATCCAGGAGTGGAGGGCAGGGGGATTTCAAGAGAGAGGCCAATCTGGGCATTTTAGCAAGACACTGCTTCAAAATAAAATAAAAAGGGCTGAGATGTAGCTCAGGGGGAGAGGGTGTGCCTACTGTGCATGAACTCCTGGGTTTAATCCTCAGTACTGAGAAAGAAAGGAAGAAAGAGAGAGAAAGAGAAGGAAGGAAGGAAGGAAGGGAGGGAGGGAGGGAAGGAGGGAGGGAGGGAGGGATGGAGGGAGGGAGGAAGGGAAAAAGAAAGAAAGGAAAAGAGAGAGAAAGGAAGTATGGAGGGCAGAGGTGACCCATGGATGAAGTGGGAGAAGGTATTTGTAAGGCATGTCTGAGAAGAGTCTAATATTCAGAATATATAGAATTCAACAGTAAGATCAACGATTCAAATAAAAAATAGGCAAAGGACTTGGATAGACATTTTTTCCAATGATAATAGGCAAACGGCCAATAAGAACATGAAAAGATGCTCTGCCTTATCAGCCATTAAGGAAATGCAAATCAAAACCACAGCACACCACTGCACACCTACCACAGTGGCTATAATAACAAAGAACAAAGAACAAACCCAACCAAACAGAAAACAAGAGGCTGCAGAAGGTGAGACACCTATGCCCCGCCTGTGCTGGGCTTCTGTGGTGGAATTAGCCTGGCAGTTTCTCCGAAAGGGAAGCAGAGAGGTACCGTGTGGCCAGGGATTCTGCTCCCAGGTATGCACTCCACCCACTGAAAACAGGTGTTTAAACAAAAACTTATACACAAATGCTCATAACAGCATTATTCACAAAAGCCAAAAGGTGTAAATAATCCAAATGTCCATCAATAGATGAATGGATGAGCTAAACGTGGTACACAGCTGCACGACGGAAGGTTCCTGATGAAGTACTGACGTATGCTGCAGTATGGCGGACCTTAAAAAAATCATGCTACTTGAAAGGAGAAAAGAAGCACAAAAAAGCACAAATTTGCAGTTCCATTTTTATGAATCATTTAGAATAAGCAAATCAGGAGACAGCAAGTAGATTAGCTGCTGCTTAGGGCTGGGGTGGAAGCTGGGGGTGAGAACTGGGGTGTGGCGTTTCATCTTACAAGCTGATGGAAATGTTGTACAGTTGGCGAGCTCGAATCTGTGGATATTCTAGAAACCACTGAACCGTCAACTTTATGTGGTTAAGTTCTAGGGTATTGCATTATGTCTCAATAAAGTTGTTTTTAAAATAAGAGAACTGCTCATCTTCCTTGGGCCAGCAGGACTTGCCCACCTGCTTGCTCTGCCCCCTCCCCATCCCACCCCCAACGTTTGTCAGGTAGCAAACACACAAACGGGCTTTAGAATAAAAGGAATGCACGTTGCTGAATAGAACAGAGGTAATAGAACAAAGGTTCTTAGATTCAGATCCCAGATCTCTTGTGAATTTGATAAAAAATAGTGGTTCTTCCAGCTTGCAAAAATATAAACACACAAAGGTTGTTATGTAATCTGTGTGTTCCTGGATGCCCACAGGTTAATCTGTGGATTCCCAGGTGAAGACTCTCACGAGAATGAGCACACCTAGTACCTGCTTCCTGGTTTCTGAATGCCATCGTCCACTGAAAACAACCAGAGCTAAGGGGGAAGAATATATATATATATATATATATATATTTGGGACAGAGAGAGAGAGAGATGGAGATGTAGGCGGGAGCGGGGGTATGGTGTGGCCAAATATGGGGAAATGTTAACACCTGGTGTATCTGAGTGATGGAATATGGGGACATTTTTATGGTGCTGGGACTAAACCCAGGGCCTCGCACATGCTAGGCAAGCCCTCTACCACTAGGCCAGGAATTCTTTTATGCTTTTCTTGCAACTCCTCAAATTTGCCATTATTTAAAAATAGAATTTTTAAAAACATTTTTAAATTTAAAAAGTATTTTATAATAAGAGCAAGTAAATTTTGTGATGAAAAATAAAATCTTTATAGTAAAATTTTGAAAAGCAAATAATCTCTGTATAAAAACTTTAGTCCCTGAGTATGGTGGCACATGCTGTAATCCCAGCAACTCAGGAGGCTGAGGCAGGGGGATTGCAAGTTCAAGGCCAGCTTGGGCAATTTAGTGAGACCCTGTCAATAAAAAGGACTGGGGATGTAGTTCAGTGGTAAAGCACCCTTAGGTTCAATCTCTGGTACCAAAAAACAAAACACAATTTTAGAAACAAGTCAGCCCCTCTAGGGACACGAATCCCCCTGAAGCCCCTTGCTAGGCAGGCTGTGAGAGGCTCAAAAGTCTGCTTGGCAAAGATACCAGCTGAGCATCCTAGAGGCCTGGAGCCTGCCTGGGAGACATTGTTGCTGGCATAGGACAAGGAGGAGAAAATCAAGTCTGAGACAAAGTGAGCTTCCAAAAGAATCCAAGAGCATAGAGGCTCCACACATGTCCTCACTATTAGAGGCCAGCTACAACCCTTGTAGTCAGCAACCTACCCAGCACCCAGCACCAGGTAACCAAAGCATAGTTTGGGCTCCTCAATCTATGCAAGTGAAGAAGCCACCAGCCCAAGCAATGGCAATGGCCTCATCAAGATGCCATCACTAGCCACACGTGAGTGTCACCAAGGGGAACAGGTGACCCTTCACAAGCCTTTTGTGCCAATGAGCATTTGAAATATTTCACTCACCTTCTGACAGTTCTAGCAGCAACGTGCACACATGTGGGTCACCACCACCTACTATGCAGGAGAAGTGACCTGCCCAACGTCACACAGCTAGGGACAGCAGCAAGTGGGATCTGAGGCTCCTGTCAAAACTGAGACAGTGTGCTGGCCCTCGGACACACCTCTGCCACCTGTGGATCCCAGACTCTCAGGATGTAAGCTGGGCTGGCTGCAGGGAGCAGGCTCTGAAGACCTGGGCTATGGCTGTTCCTATACAGAAGCCCCTCTCCCTTGCCTGGTGTCTCTTCTCATGGTTTTATTGCTCAGTTATGAATAAATTGTTTAAACTTGGTATTTGTGAGTTTCACACCAAATTGGAAAAAAAGATTGGTGCAGCCAGTTGGCATCTCATAAGGATCTAAAATATTTAAATGTATTTAATATTTAAATGTGCTAGCTGAAGCTTTTGTGCATTCCCATGGAAAACTGCTGCCAAACATATTTCGAGTACCATTTGGGAGGACATATTGTCCTTCCCACACTGCCCAAGGACCAGGACAAGGAGAGTTAGAGGAAGGAGCCTCCTTCTGTCCCTCTCTGGAGGGTCACTGGAAGAAAGCAGTCCTTTGGGGGAAGGCTCTCAGCTATTGACTTTTTTTTTTTTTAATTACCAGGGATTGAACCCAGGAGGGCTTAACCACTGAACCACATCCCCAGCCCTTTTTAATATTTTAGAGACAGGGTCTTGCTGAATTGCTCAGGGCCTCGCTAAGTTACTGAGGCTAGCTTTGAACTGTGATCCTCCTGCCTCAGCCTCCCAAGTCACTGGAATTATACATGCACACCACTACACCTGGCTAGCTCTTGACTCTTGACCCCTCTTCTCACGTTATTATAACCAGTTGTAGCCACACAGCAACCTGCATCTTGGTTCTTCATTTGCTGGTCACCACAAAGGAATGCAGTAATTAATAAATGGTACTGGTTTTTTTACAGATAGCTGCTTGCCTTTAATCTGAGGGCAAGTAACAAGCAGAAGCCCAAATTCTTCAGAAAGGATGTTCTGTGGCTGGGCACAGTGGTGCATACCTAAAATCCCTTCTCTTGCCAGCAGAATGGCAAGTTTGAGTCCATCCTATGCAACTTAGAGAGACCCTTTCTCAAAATAAAAAGGACTAGGTGTGTAGCTGAGTGGTAAATTGCCACTGAGTTCAGTCTCCAGTGCCAAAAAAAAAGCAAAGAAGAAAGTGACGTCTGCCCATTTCTCCTCCCTGGCCCTGGGCTCTGGCTTGTTTGTGAGTGATGTCGCATGACTTGCAGATTGGAACAGGTTTGAGGCTTCTGCCCAGATTTCCGAAGGTTCCCCTCAGGATGTCCTCGCACAGAGCCCACCCTGCGTCCCAGAAGGCAGACATGCACAGGTGCTCCACACAGGCTCAGCAGGACCCAGTTGTCCCGCCAACCCCGCCCAGGTGCTCAGAGGAGAGAAGCTTCTGATGACCCAGCCACAGACATCCATGCCCACCTAATGACCCAGCCACAGCCATCCATGCCCACCTGGCCAGCTGAGGCTAGACATCCCCACCACCCTGTCCAAGTCCCTGACCCACAGAATCCCAGAGCATGGTGAAGTCATTCTCCTCTTCTGCCATTATATTTGGGGTGGTGGTTACACAGCATAGATAGCCATGGGCATATCCAGCATCCTGCTATCACTGAATGATAGAGCTCTGGGAATGGGGACCCTCCAGATTCCGGTTACAAAGCAGCTAGGGCCCAGCTAGGGCTCAGATCCAGTCTCTGCCAGTTACTTACCAGCTCTGTGACCTCAGGAAGGTTACTTCACCTCTCTGTGTCTGGTGTGTCTCCACCTGTGGACAGTGATGGTCCACATCTGGAAAGGCTGCTGTGAGATTTAGGTGGGAATGCAGGAGTGGCTCCTGGTCCACTGGGAGCACCGTTGGTATCTTCTACCGTGGTTGACTGGTGCGGGCTGGAGCCTGGCCGTGATGGCTGGAGGCCTTAGCCCTGAACCAGAAGGGCTTATCTAAGGAAGCACTTGCATGTCTTTGTCCCAGAGGCAGATGGGGGAGGCTGTCTTTCGTCTGTGTGTTGGGCAATTGAGGCATGAAGAAAAATGCCTTATTCGAACAGGAAGGAGTTAAAAGCCCACCGGCAGAGTCAAGGGGAACAGACAGGGTGGGCTGCTGTGGTTTTAGTGTGTGCACATGTGCGTGTGCGGTGTGTGTATGTGTGCAAATTTGCTGTGTGTGTGCAGAGAGACGGAGGTGTGGCCCCAGGTAAAGGTGGGGGACGCCTCTAGGGAGGTGAACCAGGTGGACATGTCAGGATTACGACCTGAAGTCCACGGACAGGGCCTTCAAGGGAGACTTTGGTCCAAGACTCATCCTAGACAGCATGAAGGGGACACATGGGAGGGACAGGACAACCCACGGTCCCCAGGGCAGGAGGACCCTCTCCCAGTGCCCGCACCTGCAGGGCTGGGGCTGGTGAAGACAGGAGCCGAGCCTCATTCTGCGTGGACAATGTCTCGGTGCTGGCTGCTGGCTTTCCTGCAGCCTCTCTCTTCCCAAGCAAGGGAGCTGACCTCTAGCCTCCAGCTTCACCTGTCCTGGTTACCAATAGCAACAATCCTCTGCCACCAGCCTCCCTTCTGGCCCTGCCCGTCGCTGACTCCATTAGACGCCACGCAACCGTTACTCAGACATGTGCAACAGCCGTCCCCGGGGAGGCTGTTAGCAGTTTTAAAGACCTTGAAATTACTTTGATGAAAATGCTACTTATGATAAACTCCTATTGCACAGCCAATCTGTGTGGGCCATCTGCCTGCTCCAACGACTGTGATTTGATGGTTTTCCCATAAAGGATCCTGGGCTGCCACTGTTCAGACACAGGCCAAACCAGACACATATTACCATCACTCTGGGACCCAGACGGTTACGCTTCATTGTGCCTGCAGTTGGCGCGTAGTGGGTACTTAATAGATGCTAACGTGATGAGGGGATGAATAACTGGATAAAAGGCACTGGCAGTTATGAGGACCTCATTAAAACCTTCCTAGTTCAAATCTCGTCTGAAGCAGCTGTGATTCAAAGCCCCACCCATGCAGGGCCTATGCTCACGCGTCCCAGGTTTGCAAGCTGGGGGGGAGAGGGCGGGGACAGGGACAGGGACAGGGACAGAGCAGCATCCCCTGCCTGGGGGATCAGCATCTGCCGCCAGGACCTCTGCACTACAGCGCCCTCTGCACTTTATTGCTGGAATCTCACACCTGGACCAGGGGCTTGGAAGGTCTTAGAATATGACTGCGGAGAACAGCAAAGCGAGTCCCCGCGGAACCTCGTGCGCCTGGTGGGCATGAGCGGCAGCGGCAGTCCTTCTAGGGGACGGCATCACTGCTGGGCACTGGCTTAGCCTGGGAGGACGCCTCAGGCAGCCCGCTCCCCACGGTCCGCAGAATGCACGGGTCACAGAATGGAGCCACCTTCAGGCTCAAGACCCAAGTTTCAGGGTCCCTAACGCATGAACTGCCTTCTAACCTTGGGGCAAATTGTTTTGAATGTAACCCCATTAAAATAAGAATCACAAATTTCATTCTGTGAGGATTGATTTGAGTTCTAGAAAGAGCTGAGTCACTAAGGGCTGAACAGAGGGAACGAGGTGGATGATCAAGCTTGGATAACACATTTTTAGGTGTAAAAAGACAAATGGCTTTAAAGCAATCAAACTGATGTTCACATGGGACTCCTAACCTGAATCTTGTACTGTACAGACATCTGGGGCAAAGGAAGGGGCTGTGAGAAGAGCTCCTTCCCAAGCAGCCCAGGGTGGCTTCATCCACCTAGGGAGTCCAGGTGTGCTCTCCTTGCAAAACCAGTGGTATTCATTTATTGTCACAAGCACGGCTGACAAAACAGATATGCCAAGGCCGGGCGCATAATCCCAGCACTTTGGGAGGCTGAGACAGGAGAATCGCGAGTTCAAAGCCAGCCTCAGCAACGGCGAGGTGCTAAGCAACTCAGTGAGACCCTGTCTCTACATAAAACACAAAATAGGGCTGGGGATGTGGCTCAGTGGTCGAGTGCCCCTGAGTTCAATCCCCGGTATCAAAAAACAAAAACAAAACAAAAAAACCCCAGATATGCCAGAATGCCCACCTGCCCCTGAAAGACAGTAGACCATACCCTTCAGACACTTTGGATGTAGGAATAACTGGTTTGTTGAGTGCTCGCTATGTCCCACTTCCTTTTCTGTCTTCCCCAAAGTACAGATGGCCCCTGATGACAGCTGGTACAGGATTAGCCCTAGTTCTTGAAAGGGACAAAGCCTAAATTTAATTACTAGAATGAATTATTTTTTAGAATTATAAAGTAAGGGTCTATTTGCTAGCCTCTCTCTAGCCTCACCCCTGAGTGCTCAGGTCATTGGTAGTTTCCACGCAGACTCGTTAGTGGTCCACCCAACATCCACTCCTCCCCATTGCCTTGCTGAGAGAACCTCCATTTGTTACAGCAAAATCCACTCTCCTTGCAGTTGGAGGCACACTAAATGAGAGCAGAAGTCCATGGGTTTCTGAAAAATCTTTCACTTTCCTGATAAAAGGCACCAATAGGACTGCAGCCTCCTCTTCTCTTACTTCTTGCTGTCTTGAGAGTAGACAGGATGTCCGGAACTGCAGCAGCCCTTATGAAACCAAGAGGAACCAAGTCAGAGGATAAAGAGCCAACCTGACAAGATGAGGACAAACTGGGGCCCAGATGGCACTTGTAAAGACTAGACGACCAGGAGGAGATGAATTAAGCCGCTCAGCAAGACTTTATTGGAATACATGCTCTCGGGCTGAATCCTCCCGTCCATCAGAGTGTGTCCGGGAGGAATGGCGCTGGGGCTCCAGTGCACAGAGAATTTCAAGAAAGCCCGGTCAGGAAGGGGAGGGCTTAAGGGCAGGAAGAGAAGGCCAGAGTCCTTCCTGGATAGGTCAGGAAAACCCACTGATTGACAGGAGGCATGTCTACTGGTGCCCTCAGCCTCTGGCTGGCAGCTCCGCTCTGCAGCCGCTGACCGGTCCCCCTAATTGGACATTTTGGATCCTGACCCGACCTAACAGCACTGTCCAGCAATGGAAGCAAGGCCAGCAACCCCCAGGTCCTCAGCATGCAGGACCCACACGGGCCCTTGCCAGGGACTTCAGGCTCTTTGCTCCTCGCAGCAGACACAGAACAGCCTAACACTCAGGCCACACCTTCACTGAATGAGCATGTGGTCAGTGCAGCTGTGGGCAAGTGGGTATGCCACCAGCAGCAATCCCAAGCCTCAGACGGATCTGTTCATTTAGAGAAAAGGTGGGAAGAACTGCAGAACTTCAAGGCTGGTGTGCTCGTCTTGAACGAATTCTGAAATCAATGGTTCTGACATAATTTTTAGTTTCTGACTTTGCCGTAAAGCAACTGCATGTGAATATTTTGAATTCACCAATGACTCATGCGCCCTGCAGCCTAGAATCTTTTCGTGGGCAGGAGAGGGGCCTGGATGCCTGTGAAGATCCCTGCTCAGCGGAGGGCGAAAGGAATCTGTGCTTAGCAGGAGCCTGCTGTGTGCAAGGGACCCCACCTCCAGCCCTCATTCCATCCCCACACCCACCTCCACCCGAGGTCTTATTCTCTCTCTTGCATACGTTTTGAACCTGACTCTCTGAGGTTGAGTAGTTTTGCCCAAAGCTACAACCAGACTCCCCTGTATTTCTCTCCCTTAGCACCAGCTCTGCGCCTGGTGCCTGACTGGAGCTGAGTGGCATGTTCCGGTGGACACTGTCAGGAAAGAATCCATGCAGCTGCAACCTCACAAGAGAGGTTTGCTTTCTTCCTCCCCTCCTCCTCTTGCCTTCCTACCTCTCTTGATCTCTCCTTCTCTTCCTTTTTTTTTTTTTTTTGATGAGTGGTGGGCGGAGTCAAACTTTGTAGCTTTAGAAGCTCCTGAATTTCTCCTTGGATGTGTTAACTTGAGAGAATTGCTACATTGCCCTCTGGACTATTTCGAGAGAATGTAAGTTGTGATCTGCGCAAGAGCTGTTAATAGATGTGGACGCTTTATCATGATTCAATTAAAGCTGTGTTCATAAGGAACTGACTGGGGTCCATCGGTTTAATTCTCTTCTCTTCTTGAGAGAGAATAACAGAACCATGATGAAGTAACCCTCAGGACAGACACACGGTGGCCTTTCTCCTGTCCAATGTGGAAAGATAGCCTAATGTCAGAGTTGTGGGTATTATGTAAAATACCGCACTACCTGGAAGACTTCTTGATGAGATTCATTTCTACCACACACCTTCAGAATGCTGCCCCGTGGCCAGTTTGCAGATGGAGCTAGTTAAGATGAGGTCATCCTGGAGCAAGGTGAATCCCTAGTGCAATCCGCCTCTCACCCGTACAAAAAAAGGGAACCTGGGGGACAAACAGTCAGACGCATACTCAGGGTGATGCCACGAACAGGTGGCAGCAGAGGTGGGGTGGTCTGTCCACAAGCCACGGAGTGCTATAATGTCAGAGCACCAGCAGACCCACAGGGCAGGGGAGAGGCTGCCCAGTCTCCCCGGCAGCCTGCAGACACCTTGGTATTTGCCTTCCTGCCCGCAGGGCTGGAAAATGCCAAATTGCTGCTGTCACCCAGTTGGTGGCACTTTGTTAGAATAGCCCTGATCAAAGAATTTGCCCCACAAGAACATCAACCTTGATGACTAGGAAGCCACACACACATCTGCTGATTTCTGTATGTGTTTTTCTTCCTTTTATAGAACGGTTATTGGGCCGCAGGTCGAGCACCCTGCGGGGCCCTGCCTTGGCGCCGAGAGTCCTGTTCCTGGGGAGAGAACGCGGCTCGGTGAGTCCTTAAGCTGTCATGTGCTGAGTTCGATGATTTTAGAAGCATTTGTGTGTATGCAGTGAGTGTGTGTGTGGGAGTGTGTGCATTCTATGTGTGTGGGTGTCTGAGAGTGAACACATACACGTGTGCACGCCAGTGAGTGTGACTTCCTGGGTGTGAGCGCATGTACGCAGGAGTGAGGTCTCAGAGCCGACCTCTCAGAGGCTTGGCCCCTTGTCGCTCTGGAGGTGGAGGCTGAGTTTATCACTGGAGAGAAGGAAACCTGCCCAAAGTTCCCTGGGCCTGCAAGGGGGCAGTTCTGCCCTCGTGAGGGGCTCAGAGTTTTCCACAGGGCCCTGAGGGGCTCCGGCTAGGACCCAACTGGGTCCACAGCTGGGACCTGCATGAGAGAAGGAAAAGAGCAGTCAAAGCTTTTTCAGCAGCATCACTGTTCTCACCGGCCGGGGAGTTAGGGTCAGCAGCAGTGTGTCTACAGACCGGAAACGTGTGCACCATTTACAGCACACTTCGAGGAATTTATTTTTACTTTCTTTTTTTAAAATTTATTTATTCTACTTAGGTATACATGATAGCAGAATGCATTCTGATTCATTGTACACAGATGAAGCACAGCTTTTCATTTCTCTGGTTGTACGTGATGTAGAATCACATCATAAATGCAGTCAGACACGAAGCTAGGGCTGTGATGTCCATCTCATTCCCACCATCTTTACTGTACCCATGCCCTCTCCCCCATTATTCCCCTTTGACCAAAGTTCCTCCATTCTTCCCATGTCCTCTCCTTCATTATGGATCAGCATCCATTTATCAGACAGAACATTCAGCATTTGGTTTTTTGGGATTGGCTTACTTCGCTTAGCATGATATTCTCCAGCTCCATCCATTTACCTGCCAATGCAATAATTTTATTCTCTTTTAATGCTGAATAATATTCCATTGTGTAGATATATACCACAGTTTCTTTATCCATTCATCTATCGAAGGGCATCTAGGTTGGTTCCACAGTTTAGCTATTGTGAACTGAGTGCTATAAACATTGAAGTGGCTGCGTCACTGTAGTATGCTCTTTTTAAGTCTTTTGGGTATAGACCAAGGAGTGGGATAGCTGGGTCAAATGGTGGTTCCATTCCAAGTTTTCTAAGGAATCTCCATATTGCTTTCCAGATTGGTTGTACCAATTTGCAGTCCCACCAGCAATGTATGAGCGTGCCTTTTCCCCACATCCTCGCCAACACTTGTTGTTGCTTATATTCTTGATAACAGCCATTCTGACTGGAGTGAGATGAAATCTTAGAGTAGTTTTGATTTACATTTCTCTAATTGCTAGAGATGATGAACATTTTTTTATATGTCTGTTGATCAATTGTATATCTTCTTCTGAGAAGTGTTTGTTCAGTGCCTTAGCCCATTTATTGATTGGGTTGTTTGTGGTTTTTATGTTAAGTTTTTTAATTTCTTTATATATGCTGGAGATTAGTGCTCTATCTGATATGCATGTGGCAAAAATTTGTTTCCAGAATGTAGGCTCTGTGTTCACTTCTTTTGCTGAGAAGAAGCTTTTAGTTTGAATCCATCCCATTTATTGATTCTTGATTTTACTTCTTGCGCTAGAGGAGTCTTGTTAAGGAGGTAAAGTCCTAAGCCAACATGATGAAGATTTGGGCCTACTTTTTCTTCTATTAGGCATAAGGTCTCTGGTCTAATTCCTAGGTCCTTGATCCACTTTGAATTGAATTTTGTGCATGGTGAGAGACAGGGGTTTAGTTTCATTTTGCTGCATATGGATTTCCTGTTTTCTCAGCACCATTTGTTGAAGAGGCTATCTTTTCTCCACCTTTGGCACCTTTGTCTAATATAAGATAACTGTATTTAAGTGGATTTGTCTCTGTGACTTCTATTCTGTACCATTCATCTACATGTCTATTTTGGTGCCAGTACCATGTTTTTTTTTGTTACTGTAGCTTTGTAGTATAGTTTACAGCCTGGTATTGTGTTGCCTCCTGCTTCACTCTTCTTGCTAAGGATTTCTTTGGCTATTCTGGGTCTCTTATTCTTCCAAATGAATTTCATGATTGCCTTTTCTATTTCTATCAGGAATGACATTGGGATTTTAATTGGAATTGCATTGAATCTGTATAGCGCTTTGGGTAGTATGACCACTTTGACAATATTGATTCTGCCTATCCAAGAGCATGGGAGGTCTTTCCATCTTCTAAGGTCTTGTTCAATTTCTTTCTTTAGTGTCCTGTAGTTTTCATTGTAGAGGTCTTTCACCTCTTTTGTTAAATTGATTCCCAAGTATTTTATTTTATTTTTTTGAGGCTATTGTGAATGGGGTAGTTTTCTTAATTTCTCTTTCAGAGGATTCATCAATGATGTATAGAAATGCATTCGATTTATGGGTGTTGATTTTATATCCTGCTACTTTGCTGAATTCATTTATTAATTCTAGAAGTTTTCTGGTGGAATTTTTTGGATCCTCTAAATATAGAATCATGTCGTTGACAGATAATGACAGTTTGAGTACTTCTTTTCCTATTTGTATCCCTTTAATTCCTTTCATCCATCTAATTGCTCTGGATAGTGTTTCAAGGACTATGTTGAATAGCAGTAGTGAAAGAGGGTATCCCTGTCTTGTTCCCAGTTTTAGAAGAATATTTCAAATTTTTCTCCATTAAGGATGATGTTAGCTTTGGGTTTAGCATAGATGGCTTTTACTAAGTTCAGGTATGTTTCTGCTACCTCCTGATTTTCTAGTGTTTGAACACAAAAGGATGCTGTGTTTTGTCAAATGCTTTCTCCGCATTAATAGATAAAATCATATGACTCTTATCTTTAAGTCTATTGTTATGATGGATTATGTTAATTAATTTCCGTAAGTTGAACCAAACTTACATCCCTGGAATGAACCCCACTTGATCATGATGTACCATCTTTTAAATATGTTTTGTATGTGATTTGCCAAAATTTTACTGAGATTTTTGCATCTATGTTCATCAGGAATATTGGGATGAAATTTTCTTTCTTTGATGTGTCTCTGTCCTCTTTTGGAATTAGGGTGATACTCACCTTATAGAATGAGTTTGGAAGGGTTCCCTCCTTTTCTATTTTGTGAAATAGTTTGAGGAGTATTGGTACTCATTCTTCTTTGAAGGTCTTGTAGAACTCAGCTGAGAATCCATCTGGTCCTGGGCTTTTCTTGGTTGGCAGGCTTTTGATGGCATCTTCTATTTCCTTCCTTGAAATTGATCTGTTTAAGTTGTATATGACCTTCTGGATCAGTTTGGGTAGGTCACATGCTTCTAGAAATTTGTCAGTGTCTTTGGGATTTTCTATTTTACCAGAGTATAGATTTTCAAAATAGCTTCTAATTATCCTCTATATTTCAGTAGTTTCTGTCGTAATATTTCCTTTTTCATCACACATTTTAGGAATTTGGGTTCTCTCTTTTCATTAGGGTGGCTAAGGGTTTGTCAATTTTGTTTATATTTTCAAAAAACCAGCTTTTTGTCTTATCAATTTTTTTTTGCAAGGCAAGAGACTCTCTTTTTATTGAGTTCACGTCCCTGTTTATATATGCTAAGATGCCATATATCCCACAAGCGCTACAGGGTGCACAGGGTGTGACTATTCTACTAGCACCCTGAGGCTATTCACAGGAATGCGGAACAGTTACAAGAATGCGGAACTATGGCCAAAAGCTCATGATTGAAAAACCTGATATAGTTGTACTATGTACTGCAGAAGCCCTCAGGCCAGCTCTCTCTCACAATTCCCCCTCATTTTTCCTAGCAGCCTGTCTTAGGTCGTGGGGACTCTGGAACACAGCTTACCCGTCGTGGGAGAGCATACTTATTGATGTGTCTTATCAATTTTTTGAATACTTTATTTTGTTTCAATTTTGTTGATTTCAGCCCTGATTTTAATTATTTCCTGTCTTCTACTTCCTTTGGTGTTGGTTTGTTCTTATTTTTCTAGGGCTTTGAGATGTAGTGTCAAGTCATTTATTTGTTGACTTTTTCTTCTTTTAATAAATGAACTTAATGCAATGAACTTTCCTCTTAGCACTGCCTTCATGGTGTCCCAGAGATTTTGATCTGTTGTATTGGAGTTTTCACTTACCTGTAAGAATTTTTTTTATCTCTTCCCTGACGTCTTCTGTTATCTATGTGTTATTCAACAGTGTATTATTTAGTCTCCAGGTGTTGGAGTAGTTTCTATTTTTTAATCTGTCATTGATTTCTAATTTTATTCCATTATGGTCAGATAGGATACAGGTTAGAATCTCTATTTTTTTGTATTTGCTAAGACTAGCTTTGTGACATAACATATGACCTATTTTGGAGAAGGATCCATGTGCTGCTAAGAAAGAAGTATATTCGCTTGTTGATGGATGGAACACTCTATATATTTCTTTTTTTTTTTTACATATTTTTTTAGTTGTAGATGGATGCAATATCTTTATTTTATTTATTTATTTATATGTGGTGCTGAGGATTGAACCCAGTGACTCACACATGTGAGGCAAGCATTCTACCACTGAGCTACAGCCCCAGCTCCTATATATTTCTGTTAAGTCTAAATTATTGATTGTTTTATTGAGTTCTATGGTTTCTTTGTTTAGTTGTTGTTTGGAAGATCTATCCAGTGGTAAGAAAGCTGTGTCAAAGTCACCAAGTATTATTGTGTTATGGTCTATTTGATTCTTGTAGTTGAGAAGGGTTTGTTTAATATACGTAGATATCCCATTGTTTGGGGCATAGATATTTATGATTGCTATGTCTTGTTGATGTATGGTTCCCTTAAGAAGTATGAAATATCCTTCTTTAACCCTTTTCACTAACTTTGATTTGAAGTCCACTTTATCTGACATAAGGATGGAAACTCCTGCTTGTTAACGTGATCCATGGGAGTGATAGGTTTTTTTTCTCACCCTTTTACTTTCAGTCTGTGGATGTTTTTTCCTGTGAGATGAGTCTCTTGAAGGCAGCATATTGTTGGGTCTTTTTTTTTTTTTTTAATCCAGTCTGTCAGTCTATGTCTTTTAATTGATGCATTTAGGCCATTCACATTCAGGGTTAGTATTGAAATATGATTGGTAATCCTGGCCATTTTGGTTTATTTTGGTGTTTACCTTGACTTGGTTTCTCCTTTGATTGGCCTTTCCTTTAGTGCAGTTCCTTTCTTTATATATTTTTATTGTTGGTAATCATTTCCTCCTCATGGAATATTTTGCTGAGAATGCTGTGTAGTGCAGGCTGTCTTGTTGTAAATTCTTTTGATTTTTGTTTATCATGGAAGGTTTTTATTTCATCATCAAATCTGAAGATCAGTTTTGCTGAATATAAGATTCTTGGTTGGAGCTGGGCACAGTGGCGCAAGCCTGTAATCCCAGCACTTAGGGAGGCTGAGACAGGAGAATCGCCAGTTCAAAGTCAGCCTCAGCAAAAGGCAAGGCGCTAAGCAACTCAGTGAGACCCTGTCTCTACATAAAACACAAAATAGGGCTTGGGATGTGGCTCAGTTTTTGAGTGCCCCTGAGTTCAATCTCCAGTGCCAAAACAAAACAAAAAAAAGATTATTGCTTGGCATTCATTTCTTTCAGAGGTTGGTATGTGTTGTTTCATGATCTCCTGGCTTTTAGGGTCTGGGCTGAAAAATCTGCTGAGATCCAAATTGGTCTTCCCCTATATGTAATCTGATTCCTCTCTCTGATGGCCTTTAAAATTCTATCCTTGTTCGGAATGCTGGGCATTTTCATTATAATGTGCCTATAATCTGTTGTAATTTTGTACATTTGGTGTCCTGTAAGGCTCTTATTTTTGATTTTCCAATTCATATTTCATGTCTGGGAAATTTTCTGATATCATTTCTTTGAAGAGATTGTGCGTTCCTTTGGTTTGAAATTCTTTGCCTTCTTCTATCCCAATAAATCTTAGATTTGGTCTTTTGATGCTATCCTATAATTCTTGTATTCTTTTCATAGTTTCTTACCATCTTCACTGTATGATCAACTTTATTTTCAAGATTGTACATTTTGTTTTCATTGTCCAAGATTCTGTCTTCAGAGTGATCTAGTCTGCTGGTAATGCTTTCTATTGAGTTTTTTATTTGGTTTATTGTTTCCTTCATTTCAAGAATTTCTGATTGATTTTTTTCACAATATCTAGCTCTTTCTTAAAGTAATCTTTTGCTACTTGTATTTGCTCTCTTGTATCTTTGTTGGTGTGATTAATGGTTGCCTTTATTTGCTCTCTTATTTCTTTGTTGGAGTGATAGATTTTTGCATGTATTTGCTCAAGTCATTCTTCAATTTGCAGATCATTTTAATTATGTACATTCTGAATTCTTTCTCTGACATTTCATCAACTGTGCTGTCAATGGATTCTATTATTGTAGTATTGGTTTATTTGGGGCACTTTCTTCCCTTGTTTTTTCATGTTGGTTATGTACCTTCCTTTCTTGCAATGATGATCTGAGGTATTGTGGTTTCTATCATATAATCTTGTAGTGACACTACAGATTACCTGTATCTCACCTTAGAGTTCACTTCCAGTCCCCAGCAGGTGTCCCCAGATGGACACTACTGCCACTAAAGATGGTGGCAGCGGTAGTGGAGGCAACTCAAGATGGCAGTGGGAGTAGCCCAAAATGGATGCAAACCCTTTCAGAGATGGGACTCAAAGGGTGGGACTTTCAATGGCTTTGGGCTGATTGATGGGAGATGCAGTGCTTTGGGTGGCCACTGGTTCCAGTCCCTGTCTGTTGCCCCAAGGAAGAGGCTAATACATGGGAAGAACTATGGGGATGGCTGCAGTGTGCCAGATGGATACAGGAAAGGAGCAACGGTGGGGATCCTTACTCTGTGCAGGGGTGGTCCTGGGCCTGGGCTCTCACCCAGTCCTGTGAGGGCAGTCCTAGGCCTGATCTTGGCCTGGACTTCCTCAGAGATTCCAAGTGGTGGGTCTAGCCCTGGGTCTGGGCTCCTGTGGATTAGTCGGGGCTCTGGCACTGAACTGGATGTGGTCAGGGGCCTCAGCCACAGTGGTCCCTGGAGGCAGTCCTTTACCTGGGTCTTGGTTCCCTTGTGGGTAGGTGGATTGGTGGGTAACACTCTTGGATCTGACCTTGGCTGGGCTCCCGTGGAGGTCCCTGAAGGTGGTCCTGGGCCTTGGCCTGTGCTCCCACTGGTGGGCAGGAACTCTGACGCCCACTTTGAGGAATTTTTAATCCTGAGGGAAGCTGCTTGTGGGTGGAAAATAGAGTGCCATTCACCTCAGGAGTCCTGCAGTCTCGCTCTGTCCAGGTCTGGGCTCACGGTTGCTGTGGTGTATTCTTGGGCATCGCCTCCCCTCCCTGCCTTGGGTTCTGCACCTGTAAAATGGGAACCACAAGCATGCTAGCTCCAGAGGCAGTGGGGTGACGCTGAAGGACTTGTGACATTTGGTGACTGTCGTGGCCACCCTTCCCAGGATAGCCAATATCAAGCTCCTGATAGTTTAACAACTTATTCATGAAATTTCTTGATGCCCACACAAGCCAGGGGAGCAGACCCAGCTCACCACCGCAGGATCATTTAGGGGATTAAAGGAATATACATACCAAATCCTTTGAGCAATGCCTAGCACAGGGGACAAATAGGAGCTGTCATTGCTATTGTATTTCAACACATAGTACTAGATAAATAAGTAAAATAAAAAGAGTGGCCAGGTGTGGTGGCGCACACTTGTAATCCCAGTGACGTGTGAGGCTGAGGCAAGAGGATCACCAGTTTGAGGTCAGCCTCAGCAACTTAGTGAGGCCCTAAACAACTTAGTGAGACTCTGTCTCAAAATAGAAAATAAAGGAGGCTGGGGATGCGGCTTAGTGGTTGAGTGCTCCTAGGTTCAATTCCTTGTACCAAATAAATAAATGAATGAATAAAATAAAAATAAAATACATAAAAAGAGATATGATATGTGACATCCTGAGGAAGGGGGTTAGTCTGGTTTTATGTTTGGGGTCTACAAAACAATTTGAAAATACGTATATGTCTCCAAAAAAATTCACTAGAAGAGAGCTGTCATTCTAACAGTGGGTGGGTGAGGGGCCAAATATACATAAGTGAAAATTATTCCAAGATTTGCACCATGAGCAAATAGACTGATGACTCCATTGCTGTGGACCCAAGGTGAGGCGCACATGCGGGGTGGGAAGGGCACTGTGGAGGGAAGCAGCTCAGCTCATGGCGGAGTCCTGAGGCGGGGGGTGGGGGGTGAGGAAAGAGGCCACAGGGACCAAGAGCCCTTCCAGCGGGCTTCCAGTGACTCAGCCACGCCCTACCTGCCTACTTTTACAACCCAGTCAGTCCATTCAAACTGGGGTGGACTATTAGGTTTCAGCTCTCACAGTCCAGACGTTTCACTTCCTGCAGAAACACAGGAGCTTTGTGGGGGACACCCCATACCAACCCATGTCAGGTCTTTGCAGCTGCAGTTAGCTAAAATGAGAACGTCCTGAAGCAGGGTAGCCGCTAACCCAACATGACCCGTGTCTTTGTGACTCACTCGTACATGGCTGCCTGAAGTCCCAGCCACAGAAGGGAGGGCCTGCGCTGGGGATACAATGCCTCTAAGGCAAGGCCACTGAGGATTGCCAGCAGATGCCAGCATTGAGGAGGAGGCAAGGAGGAGACTCTACCTTAGGCCTTCTAGAAGGAACCAACATTGCTGATACCTTGATTTGGGTTTCTCGCCTCCAAAACTGCGAGATAATACATTTCCACTGTTTTTAAGCTGCTGGTTTGTACTGCTTTGTTACGGTGTCCTGAGAAGTGAACACACTGAACCAAAGGCCAGGACTCAAATGGGTGCTGATCCTTGTCCAACCTCCAAGGGCAGTGCTGGGGAGAAGGGCCTGACTAGACTGCACCCAAAAACAGCAAAGGTCTGGCTCGCTGGCTGTGGGCTGTGAGTTGAGATGCTCAGAGATGCTCTGCTGTTTCTTCAGGATCCTCCCTGTGAGCTTGGACAATGAGTCCCTCCTGACCCCTAGACAGGGGTAGGGACTAGGAGTGTGACCCACCCACTCACTGCACAAGAGCCAGACAGAGCAGAACCTGGAGCTGAGAGGTCCACGCCAATCAGCAGACCTTCCTGGGGCAGAGGAGGCAGGAGCTGCAAGGCAACGTGGGGCCCCTGTGGTTCTGGAGCCGGGGTGGCAGCTCCTGTCCCTCCCCAGCTCACCTGCCGCCCTCTCAGCTCTAGCTCTTCCTCTCTACGGGGCCAGCTGTCACCATGATGGCAGCGCAGGAGGGGCCTCCCCAGCGGCTTAGTCCTCCCCTGGGAACAGAGCGGTGGCGGGAGATTAAGCTGCTAATTTGGAACCAGGGGCTGATGTGCTATAAAAAGCATGCAGGCTTTGGGATCTGGTTGGCTTTCTGAAGTGAGCCATTTCAGAACCTGGTCTCCCACACAGAGGAGATGGAGTCAGTGGGATTCGTCTCTCTCCTCACCCTTTTCCTCTTTTAAACGTTCTCTTTCCAGCTCCCTCCCCTGACTCCTCACACACATGCACACCCAGCCCCCCACCCCCCAAGCTCTGGGTGAAGAGGGGACACTCCTCCAGCTGGGGCCAGCACCATTAACCAGGTGTGTGTTGTCCTCCTGGAGTCCAGTGACCCAGAGAAAGTGGGAGGAAGCCTGGAAGACCCAAAGAGACCGAGGGAGTGTCAGGGAAGTGGTGGGCCCTGGCAGTGTCCCTGCCAGCAGTGTCTGTATTTCAGAAAAGCATTGCCGGGGCCTCCAGTGAAGGGTAGTTCAACCCTGAGTCCCTGCAGGATACATTTCTGGTCAGGGAGCCCTTTGGGGGAACCACGTGGAAACCACCCTGTACTTGCCCAGGTGTTCACATCATTCTGTGCCTTTCTCAATGCAGGGTCAGCAAAGCCTGGGGACATCACCGCCTTCCCTATGTCATGTGCATCTGGAATCTACAGAAGAGGCAGCTCAGTGTTTGAAAAACTATGATGCTAAAAAAACACAATGCTGACGGTAGCTAGAAAAAAACCTCCACCCATTTTCTCCTCTTCACCTTCAGAGCTCACGTGTGCAAGCGCAGCGACTTTAGGAAACAGCTGTGTGGACACACAGGCCTGGGCACACCTGCGTGTGCACCATGAGGAGAGGGTCTCTGGGGGTCTCAGCTCCACGGTGAACGTGCTGCATCAAATCCAGTAGCTCCAAGTGAACCCAAGGTTCTCTGAAGAAAATATGCAAAGTGGTTTTGGTTTGGTGTTGGGGAGATTCACCACAGGTTGTTACTTTCTGCCAGGATAAGCTGCTTGGTGCACAGAGAGAACATTCCTCCCTGGAAAACTCAGTTACAGGGAAGAGGCTTCCAGATCCTTGGTGATAAGTTCCAGGGCCTTTGTTTGGGGGTATAACAACTACTTAGCTTTTGAGAGCATTTATAAAAAGCTCACAGAGCAGGAGGAAACCAAGACAAGGTGGCAAGGGATCCTGTCACTGTCATAACCAGGGACCCTCCCCTTTGCCTTCCAGAGACTCAAGTGTGCTCCTGTGCTCTCAGGGGACAGGACAGGGTCCTCCCTGTCATAGGTAGGGGGGAAGCAACAGAATCACTGCCAGCACAGGCCAGGCATGACACAGGAAGATGCTTTTGGGGTGTCCCTGTGTCCTGAGGTCTCATTTTAGGGAGTACAGGGAGCATCAGGCTGTCTAGAGGCAAATCCAACCCTTACCCAGCCCTGTGGCTGGGCGGAAGGGTGGGTGGGGCCAGGCAAGATGCAGGGCTCTCTGAAAAGTCACCACCCTGCCACAATGTACTCTTCTAGCAGTTTCTTTTTTTCAATTCAATTGATTAAAGCATAATTTATGTTATAATAGAATCATAATGTTATATAATCCTATCAAAATATGGAATAATAATGAAACGGTATAATATATACTGCATGCAGTCGTGTATATGGGATAATAACTGTATGGTATAATTTATAGCATTATATAATTTATCTGCTACCAATCTCTGATTTTTGACTCTTGTACATAGTCATGTGGTCTCTGTTCAATGAGGACTAAGAACAGATTGATGGCTTTGGAAACCCTTCCTAATTGTGAACTCAGGAGGGTCGCAGTTCCGGCAACCTTGGTGATAAAGGTCCCATTTATGGGATGTGCCCATTCTTTAGCTCAGGCCTGGATCCTGCACAGGCAGGAGGCTGTGGCATTTGCTTTCACCCCTGTGTCACTGGCAATCTGTCCCTGATCTACAGAGGGTGACTTCCTTGGGTCCTTGTCCCCCGTCATGTTTTTAAGTCTAAGTATACTGTTGGGCGTAAGACTGACTTTACTATAGTTTTCCTTTCCAGGCTTTAATGGAAGCAGACTCAGCCATAACGTTTGAAAACAGACTTCCTAGCTTATCTTGTCCTCGGCAGGGAGAGTCGTCATGCTTGACGACTTGGCCAGGAGCAGCTGAGGATCTTCATCTCCATTCAGCTCAGCTCTGAAATGAGTTTCTGAGGCCGCCTGTGTCTGGCGTCCTAGAAACCAAACGCACGCCAGGGGCCCGCTTCCAAGTTCAGGTAGGGTGGCCCTCGGCAAGACTCAGTCCTCCTGTCTTCCTCCTGGCCTGGCAGCCCCATTACCTGGGAGAAGCCCCTTGGCCACACATCGGATGCCGCCGGGTCCCAACATGAAGTGGCCTCATGATGAGGAATTCACTTACCCCAAACTGCACCCAATGAGTGGGTGCAGCTGTCTCTGCCTAAGTTTCCTTCCTTTTTTTGTTTTTTACATAAATGCATATGTAACCTGTGCCCAGCCGTGTCCCAGCTGTTTCCCCATGTTATTCATGCCTATGAGGCAGGCCCTGCTAAGGCCCATGCAGGGACAGCACCCCCAGGGGCTCCAGGACTGAGTGATGAAGTGAGGTCAGGTCAGTGGAAGGGCCTGGAGCCCTCACTGGCCACAGAGTTGGACAGCTGTTGTAGCAGGGAAGTTCTCACTCAGGCTAATGCAGGTCCCTTCTGGGGCTCCACAGGCCACGAGAGCCCAGGCCCCCATTCCTGCTGCTCCACAGGCTCTGAAGGGAGGAGCCACTCCTACAGTGAGACCAAGTGTGCACCTTTGGGGAGGGAGGGTGTCCACTCCAGGACAGACGGGCAGCACCAGGCTCCTCAAGCCCACCAGGCATGAGAGGGCAGCGGGTCTTCTGGGAAGGAGTCACCTCTGTCCTCGTGGTCAGGACAGCCACAACCTGGAGACCCCTTTTCCTTTCCAATGTCCCTAAGTGTCCTGCAGCATTTATAATAAAAAGCGTGCAAAGCTGAGCTGAGTCTCCCCCTGCCTGCTGGATGCCCGTCCTGGAGTGGAGAGCTGGGCTGAGAGGAGGATGGGATTTTAAGAGGTGAGCCTGCAATGAGGCAGTCCGGTGGAGGGCATGGTGGACACAGAGCTGAGAGGACAAAGACCCCACGGGCGCAGGGGCATGTGACAAGAGGCTTTCAGGGAGGCTGAGGACGGGTGGCCCTGGAGATGCAGGTGCTGACCCTGCCTCACCACATCCTGCCTTTTCTTCCTCACTGCCTAAGAAAGCGAATGATGACTTCAGCAGGTGGCAGGCTGCAGGGAAGAGCCCAGACCCTAGAAGTCCAGTGCAGACCAATGGGGACCAGGGGGTGGCCGTGAGAATGTACCGGAAGGAGAAGACAGCACTGACCAGACCTGGTGGCTGCCTGTGGTCCTGCACAAGACACCCCTGGAGGGAGGCCCTCGGGCACTGTCTTGGTGCCATGTGGGGGGGTGGTGCCCAATACGCCCCTGTGAGGGGCTGTGAGTGGGAGAATGGGGTGTGTGCGCGTGAGCCTGGGTGTGCGAGTGTGCCTGTGCGCAGGTGGGTGTGTAGCCGCACTGGGTGGATTGGGAGTGTCTGGAGGCTCCTGGTGCCTCTGAGAGGAATCAGGAGCTGTTCCTGGGCCTCTGAGCTTGGGCGTGGCGTCCCTCCTGCAGGTGCCTCCAGGCGTGGGTGGTGGGCCCTGACTCCAGGCGCACGGTGAGGTCGCGCTGGAAAAGCTTCTTGCTAGAAGAACATGCTGTGCGCGGTGGAGAAGAACAGACAGGCGCTGCCCACGCCTCCCACACGAGCCGGGCTCTGGCAGGCAGTGGATGACTGATTGCCGAGGCAGAAGCACAGATGTGGGGCCGCCCAGCCAAGGGCTCCATTGCGCGGAGGCCTAATTAATGCTCTTCCTCATTAATGTTATGTTGTGCTTCTCACAAGCAGTTGCCACATGCAAGTGCGCTGAAAGTACTCTGCACCCTCATCCCAACACACAAACACGCAAAGCAAAGCATTTAAACAGCCTGATACAAAATCCAGCCTGAAGTAGGACGCATTGACAATTGGCTTAGGCTGGTGTTCGAGAAGCATATTCTTCGGAAACAGGTCAACCTCATTTAACTTTCCCACAGGGAAGACCTAGGGGGATGTGGCTAGGCGTTTGCAGGAAGGACCTCATCATATTCCACCAGGCTGGCCGGGGTCCACCATTCCCACATTCCCAGGTGATTCTGGAACCTTCCTGCCTGTGTTTCAACTGTGAATTCCCCAAACCGGTTCTCGTGTCCTTGAGTTGACGCATCGACACCTCCCTCCACGGCCACACAGCCACATCTCTGAGTGCTGGGCCCTCGCCTCAGCTAGGCAAGGGTGAGTGGGCTCCCAAGCCAAAGAAGCAACTGCCAGAGCCTGCAGAGCACACCACCAGGCAGAGTGCTGGCCACCAAGGAAAGGACCAGGCCTCAGCTTCCTGGTTTTGAAGTTTCACCAGGTAAAACAAAATTAAATAAAACTCAAAGCTGGAACATCTTCAGCAGGCACAGACGGCAGTAAGGGATCCGAGGCTCGTCTGATTCTGAGTGGGGGACTCAGGGAGTTAGAGAATGGATGTTGGGTAGGCGGGTGAGGAAGCCAGTGGGGTGGTTGCTGTGCAGTCTTGGTTAGTCTGGGTTGCTCTAACAAAACAACACAAGTGGGGGGACTTAAATGACAGAAACTATGTTCCTATGGTTCTGGAGTCTGGGCAGGACTCTGATGGTTCAGGACTCTGATCAGGTTCTGGCTGATTCAGTTCCTGGTGAGGCCCCTTCCCAGCTTGCACGTGGCTGCCTCCTCACTGTGTCCTGACACAGCCAGGGAGCTCTGGTGTCTCCTCTTAGAAAGGCACTAATGCTGTCTTGGAGGGCCCCACCCTTGTGACCTCGTCAAAACTGCACACCTCCTGAAGTCCTCACCTTCTAGTACCATCACACCAGGAGTTAGGGCTTCAGCATATGAACTTGGGGGGACATAACCACTCCATCCATAACACTAGCCAGCGATGGCTGGTCCCACAACAGGCGCCTCTTCTAGTCTGCTTCCCTGGTGCTCTGGACCAATTCCAGTGTTGCCAGGGCCCACCCCAACCCCATGTTAGGAACCTGGACTTCAAGGGATCCCATCATCTTTATTAACCCTGTGACAATAACTTCACCCCTAATTTGAGGGCCCTAGGAGTCTGCCTTTTGGGGAAAAAGAAAAACCTTACTCAACTAAACCTTCTTCCAGGAAGGTTTTTAAATGTAGGATGGAAGAGGGTCAAGCTCTGAGCCCTGGGGCCTGGTGGCGGCCAGGTCAAAGCCTTCACCACTTGGGTCACTCTCTGCTTCTGCAGCCCTCACTTGCCTACCTGCAGCCCACATGGGTTTCATTAGCTATGAGGGTAAATCGGATTCTATTCAAAGTCTTTAAAGATTTATCAAGGTCTACCATGAGCAGAGTACCATGTGACCTCCCCTGGGGTTCACTTGGATGATGAAGAAATGGTGCCAGTCTTCCATCAGGAGAAGCTCAGCAGGTCTTAGCTAAGAGGCTGCAGGGGAGCTGGCTGGAGGGTCCTGGAGGCTGTTTGTGCTTCTAGCAATTGCCTTCCACAGTCCTCAGGAAATGGCAAAATAAAAGCCCCACAGCAGATAGCAACTTTTTTTTTTTTTTTTTTTTTAAACAAAGGATGGTGTGGAAAGAGGAGGGCAGAAGAATAACATGACTTTTAAGGAAAACCAGACAAACCCTACTTCAACGAAGGACCAGGGTCAGCACTGACCTGATGCCCAGCTGACAATGTGAACCTTGCTTTGACGTGATGAATGAACCTGGGATGTCACCACCAGGCCTTCCTCTCGAAAACCCACAGTGCACATCTCACTACTAGGAAAACTTCAGGAAATTGGGATAGAGGAGTATTCTCCTCTGTGCCTACCTGAATTCCTTCCAAGGGTAAAAACCCCAAAGACCTAAAGACCTCCCACTAGGCTCCGCCTCTTAAAGGCCTCACCTTTTAAACTGCCAAGGTCATCAAAAACAAGGAAAGTCTGAGAAGCTAGCAACTAGAGGAACCCAAGGAGATATGACAACTAAATGCAATGTTGAATCATGGAAGAGAAGAGAGATAGCAGGTGAAAACAAAGGACAATGGAATAGTCTACAACAGCAGTTAATAATAATCACTATGGCTTGAATGTAGCTTGTCCCCCAAGGGTTCATGTGCTGGAGACTTGGTCCCCAGTGTGGTGATGCTGGGGTGGTAGGACCTTTAAAAGGTGGAGCCTAGTGGGAGGCTTTATCCTTGGAAGGAATTAAGGTGGGTCATGTGGGACTCCTAAGTTAATTCTCTTGAGAGGGTTGTTGTAAGAAAAGTGAGCCTGACCCTCCCAGCTCGGGTTCCTTGTTTTGCCATAAGATCTCCCACTCACTCGCACATACTTCCATCACAGCCAGTAGGCCCTCCCCAGAGGCTGAACCAAAGGGCTCCCAGTCTTGAACTTTCAAGTCCTGAAACTGGGCTAAATAAACCTCTTTTCTTCATAAGTATCATGCCCCAGGTATTTCATTATAGTAATGAAAAATGGACTGATAAAATATAATTATATCAATATCAATGCATTAATGAAAACAAAATGCACTATTGTTAAATACTAATAATGGGAAAATTGGGCACAGGGCATGTAGGAACTCTCTGCATTATTTGCTCCATGTATCTGTACGTTTAAATCTATTCTTATAAAATATAGCGTCTATTAAAGAAACAAAAACCTGCAACAATGAGCTTTGGGATGGCCAGCCCATAAGCCAGAAAAACTACCTCTCCAAGAGATTCTTTGAGCTATTCAGTATCTTTTTAAATAAAACCCTTTTTTGCTTAACCCAGCTACTGTGGGAGCTCTGTTGTCTGCAACCAAGAACCTAGAGTAACACATGCCCATGCATATTTACCTATAGCATTTAAAAAAGAGAGAACTGCAGGAGGTTTGGCGTCTTTTTCATTTTAAGTTGCAGTCTTTTTAAAATGCAGGATAATCTCGGAGAAATACCTGGGGACAGAATCAGGACTAATGAGATAATATCTGCAAAATGTGTTGAGCTCCCTGGAGCTACTGGAAGATGAGGCACATGTATTATCATCATTAGAAAAAACAGGCTTCAAAAACGTCGGCAGGAAGGTGGATATATGTGGAAATCAGTTCAATTACTGATGCTTTTCAAAATAGATGCGTTCTATAAAGTTAAAGGGATTTTTTTTTAACAAGTAAAATTTCTCTTTACTTCTTCCATCAAGCATTGCTGTTTGATTATCTTTCAGTTATTTTTGGTTGGGCTCCCTTTGACGATGTATTCAGACAGCTTTAGTTTCTCTGCTTCCACATCATCTAGCAGAATATTCTCAACCTTCAAAGTCTATATCCATTCTGAGAACTACCACAAATCACATGCTTTTTTTTAATGGTATTTGAAATTTCAAAATGAATAGCATTATGGCCATAAATAAAGCAATACAATGGTAATTATAGAGAAAACAGATTTTTTAAAAAGGGGTCTATCTTGCTCCTGCTGGCAAGTGATCCTCCCCTTTCAGCCTCTAAGTAGCAGGGACTACAGGTGTGCACCACCAAGCCCAGCAAATATATTTATCTTTAAAGTTACACTTTAAAAATGTACCAGCTTATGTAAATACTGGGTGAGGTGGAGGCCTTACACATTTGCCCCTGTTAAAGAGGATGGAGGAGGGAACTCTTCTGACCCTAGTAACACCCAGTCTAGTATGTTATTTTGTTTTCAAAGTTCATAGGAAAGAAAAATATCAAATGAAATCATTCCTCAGTATCCATAAGATATTGGTTCCAGCTGTCAAAAATCCATGAATGTTCAAGTTCCTTATATAAACAGTGCAGTATTTGCATATAAACTATACATATCCTCTTGTATATTCAAATCACTTCAGATTACTTATAATACATAATATATGAAAGGATTGTAAACAGTTGCTATATTATAGTGTTCAAAGAACAAACAAACAAAAAAGTCTGTCCCTATCCAGTAGAGATGCAATTTTGCTTTGAATCTTTTTGATCTACAACTGGTCAAATCCTTGAATGCTGAACCAGAGGCTATGTGTGGGTTAAAACGGAATAATGAGAAGAATATTTTCTTCCTCCTTTTAAGGATAGATATTTTACCCAGCAGTTCTCCAAAGTGGTGTATTAGTTCCAACTCTGTCATGAACATTAGCAATTATCTTCTCTCTGACTCTAGTTTGGTTACCTTCAACCCAAACCAGTTTTTTTTTTTTTTAAACCTTACAAAATGTTCCAAGAATTAAGTAACATATTTTAGAAGATTTCCTACCAAATCTCCTAAAACTCTGGTGATAAATACAAGGCCTATTTCCCAAGATATAGTTAGAGATGGCTTATTGAACCATTTTGAAAACATGTAACCAGGATTGCCAGTTCAAAATCACTGTTAATCAGGTAGCTTAGTTTTTCATGGTTTATGATTTTTGACATCTATCTCCTGGCACCAAGTTCAGGTTTAGTAAAAGTGAGGATTTTTGGGGGGGCGGGGCGGGGAGGGCATTGCTGCTGGGAATTAAACCCAGGACCTTGTGCGTGCTGGGCAAGTGCTCCACTGAACCACACCTTCCGCACTTAGCAAAGCTTTTTTTTTTTTTTTGATATGATAATTTGAAACTCAAATTGGCCTAAATGACAAAGGGTACTCATTGGTTCACACATCAGAAGCCCAGTGGTGGACAAATTTCTAGGCAGGTGGACCCAATGATGCATTTATGTCTGTCTATCTGTCATTTTGCTATTTTTGTCATTTTTCCTGAGACCTGTTCCCTCTGTAGACTGGTAGAAGTCAAAAACATCTACTTCCTCCCTCACATGCAGTAGAAGACTAGGAGACAGAGACTGAGTTTGTCAGCAGACCCTTAGTAGGAAGTCTGAGTGTCCCTTGACTGGACAATTTCTGTCATGTGGTCACCTTAGGACACCAAGTTGGCAAGAATTGTTGGGAACCCAGCCTCTACTGGAAGTGGTATCGCCTTCCATAAGGCACTGGGATCCCCAGGGCAGAGGGGGTGTGCACTGGGGAAAATCCAGTTACCCTCAGGAGGGGAAAAGACTAAAGGACACTCTGGGCAGTACACCAAAAGGGCCTCTACAGTGGTTTTCTAGAAGTTATCTTCAGCAAAAGCCTGAACTTAAAACAAAACAAAACAACAACAACAACAAAAAACTCTTCTTAGAGATATTTTATGGTACAGAAGAATATCAGGGAAAAGGGGCTTCTTTCTTTTTCTTTCTTTTTTTGATACCAGGGATTGAACTCTGGGAGGGGCACTTAACCACTGACCTACATCCCCACCCCTTTTTGTGTTTTATTAGAGACAGGATCTCACTAAGTTGCTTAGGACCTTGATAAGTTGCTGAGGCTGACTTTGAATCTAGAGTCCTCCTCCCTCAGCCTCAGGATCCACTGGGATCACAGGTGTGCGTCACTGTACCCAGCTAAAAGGAGTTTCTTGGTAAGCTCTAAAATGAGATTTTGCAGCCAGGACATTTAGAAAATAGTCCCCAAATCCAGCCAATGCATGTACTAAATAAGTTTATTTTTTCATGAAATTCATTTTAAGAGCATTGTCTTTGAAATTTTTAAGTTGAAAAATATACATCAAAAGACCATTTTAGCAATGATTTCCAATAGTCACAGCTTGATTTGGCCCTGACTTTACTATAAGGGGAAGTTCATATTCAAATTTTCAAACATAGTGGTTTCACATGAAAATTTTTGCTGTAAAATACCATGTGAAGGGATCTTAAGCTCTATGCCTGTTCTCTAGTTTCCCAAAAATAGGACAACTGCCTCATCCAGCAGGTAAAAGTGTTTGTTTTTCCTTTGATAACCAAAGAGCCTCTGTAGAGCAGCTCTTGTTGATTGGCATTCAAATCTTCACGCAGAGCCAAATGAATCACCGGGGTGTGTGGGGGGGAGTGACATACAGCTTTGGTAGAACCAATTTCCTTTGCTGAGATTTTTTTTTTTCTTTTTTCTTTTTGCCGTGGTAAACCTCTGCCACTGAGCTACATACCAGCTCTTTTTATTATTTTAATCTTGGGACAGAATCCTGCTGAGGTGCCCTGGCTGGCCTGGAACTCCTGGATCCTCCTGCTTTAGCCTCCTGAGTAACTGGGACTACACCTCTGTGCCATGCCTGGCTTCACTGAAGTTCTCTTATCTTCCTGGGCAGAGTTTGGAAAGGGTCTCCTGGTGATCCACGACACAGCATGTGCCAGGAATGGAGAAGCACTATCAGGGCAAAACCCCAATAATTTTTTTATACTCTTTGCCCAACTTACTTTGAAGAATTTTCACACCACTTCAATAATATCACAGTTTTTGTGATATCTCCAAGGCTCAAGAAAACCACGTGCCTCTTCCAACAGAATCTTGAACAAACTACTACACTCAATTTCCTTTATTGGTTTTTATAATAGGATCAAGAGGGGAGTTCTATCAATCTTCTGCAAAACTCAAAGTTTCAAGTCTCAAGCTAATTCAGCTAATCATCAACTGATTAAAAAATTGGACAGGCTTAAACAACAATCTGAAAATTTTGCTCTGATTCTTCTCCAAAGAAAACTTGGCAGCTGTCAAAATGCAAATGTTCATACACAGTTCTCTGCCACGAAAGGTTTG
>PVHX01009222.1:0-77814 GCA_004024805.1 Geosciurus inauris | reverse complement strand
CCACGCCTCCCGGCTACCGCTGCCTCCCGGTGATCCTGTACTCACACATACACGAGCGAAATTCCTGCGTGGGATGTTGAGCCGCAGAATGATGCCAGGAAGCTGGCTGGAAAACGGCGCCTCCACCACTTCCAGCCCTGGTCCTTGAGAGCCTAGCGCAGAGTGGACTGTCTAGGCCGCCATCTTGGAACCGCCCCCTATAAAAACATATTTAAATATGTATGTTTTAAAATGGGAAGTGTTTAATGTGAACATTTGAATGCAATTATTTTTAATGTGGTGATGCATGGATACGTTATGTATATAAATATGTATAATATACAAATATACCATTGATGATTGAATGTCAAATTACACATAAATGGTAACATAATTATATATGCTTTTATGTAAAATTAGGTTTCTGTATATGGGTAAGTAAGGGCTCATATTAAATTTTGGGTTTTTAGGGTTAAGGTTTGGGAATAAGTATGTATATTAGGAAACAAATATTGATAAGAATCTGCATGTGAAAATGTTTAAAAAACAAATATATGTTTTGATATAAGAAAGGGTTTATTGTGAGTTAACTAAAGTCATTTTTTTAACTTTGGGATGCATGCATAAATTTTACATATGCATATTTAATAACATATATACATGAATAATTGAATATCAAAGTTAAAAATACAGAGATGGGATTGTGGCTCAGTAGTACAGCCCTTGACTCGCATGCGTGAGGCGCTGGGTTTGATCCTCAGCACCACATAAAAATACATAAAGATATTTTTAAAAAGTTAAAAATACACATATTCATGTTATTATATATGCTGTTATGTAAAATTGTGTTTAGGTACACAATAAAGATATGATTAGTATTAAATTTTGGGTAGCATTAAGGTTAGGGAATAATATGTATATCAAAAAAGATGAACATTCATAAGAATATATTCATGAAAATATGTATGAAAACATGATTTGATAGGGAAATGTTTAAAGTGAATAAAGTAACTTTTTTAAACTTGGGGATGCATGGATAAATTATATATATGAATATATAATAATATATATAAATAAACCATTGATGATTGAATATGTCATAAAACATTTATATTATTATATATGCTTTTATGTAAAATTATGTTTAGACATAGTGGTAAACTTAGGGTATTAAATTTGGGGTTGGGCCAAGTGCAGTAGCACACGATGTAATTCCAGCAGCTCAGGAAGCTGAGACAGGAAGATCACATGTTCAAAGTAAGACCCTAAGTAACTCAGTAAGACCCCGTCTCTCAGTAAAAAATATAATTAAAAAGGGCTGTGGCTCAGCGGTTAAGCACCCCTGGGTTCAATTCTGGTGCCCCTCCCCCCCCCCGAAAAAATTTGGAGGCTTGGGATAGGGTTAGGTTTAGGAAATTAATATATATATTGTAAAACATAAATATTCATGAGAATATGTGCATGAAATATATATGAAAACATGTTTTAAAATATGAAAAGGTAGAATGTGAGCCATATAAAGCCCCTTTTTTAACATGTATGGATAAATTATATGTATTAATATATGAAAATAATACGCAAATATACTATTGATAATTGAATATAAATCAAAATACACTTAAATATGTATATTATTGTTTTTATGTGAAATTATGTTACATAAGGTGTTAGAATAAGTTTATGGTATTTAATTTGGGGTTGGGTTAGAGTAAGGGATTGATATTAATATGTGTGTGTATATATATATATATTAGGAAACATTAGTAAACATGATTCATAAGAATATGGGTGAAAATATGTATGACTATATAAATGTTTTGAAAAAGGGAAGTGTTTAGTGAGTTATATGAATGCACTTTCATTTGATGATGTATGGATGATTGAATATGTAAGTCAAAATATAAATATTATTATATATATTCACACTATTATATATACTTTTATGTAAAATTAGGTTTAGGTGTATGGGTAAATTCAGGTTTAGAATTTAATTTTGGGTTGGGTTAGAGTTAGATTATGGGAGTAAATATGAATATCAGGAAACAAATATTCATAAGAATGTGCATGAAAATACATATAAAAACAAACATGTTTTGAAATAGGAAAAGGTTTTTGTGAGTTGTATGAATCTTTTAATTTGTTGATGCATGATAAATTATATATATTAATACATACAAATATATATGCAAATATACCATTGATGATTGAATATATAACAAAAATACACATTCATATTATATAAGCTTTTACATAAAATTAGATTTAAGTATGGGGGTAGGTTAGGGTTAGTGTTAAGTTCTGGGTTGGGTTAGAGTTAGGGAATGAATATGTGTATTATGAAACATGAATATTCATAAGAAATGTACACAAAAATATGAAAACAAATGTTTTGAAATCAGGAAGTGTTTAATGTGTCATATAAATACACTTTTTAAAAATTTGGGAATGCATGTATAAATTATATATATGATAAATTATATATGAATATATATGGGCAAATATACTATTGATAATTGAATATACAAATCAAAATATTCATATTACCATATACTATTATGTAAAATTAGGTTTAGGTATATGGGTAAGATTAGGGTTAGTATTAAATTTAGGGTTAGGTTATAGTTAGGGTGAAGGAATGGATATGTATATAAAGAAACATGAATATTCATAAGAATATATGCATAAAATATGTATGAAACGTATATAAGTGTTCTGAAATAGGGACGTTTGTCTATGAAGTCACTTTATTTTAATTTGGGGATGCATGAATAAATTACAAATATTAATATATAATAATATATATACAAATATATCATTGATCATTGAATATGTAAGACAAAATACACATAAATGTTCATATTATTATATATGCTTTTATGTAAAATTGTTTAGGTATGGGATAAGGTTAGGGTTAGTATTAAATTTTGAGTTGGGTTAGGGTTAGGGTTAGGGAATGAATATGTATATGGAGAAATTGCTACATAATGGTTTGCCCATTCAAGGGTTAGCTATTGTCTTTTTTTTTTTTTTTATTTAAGCAGGAAGTACTGTTGTATATCTTTATTTGCATTGCTAAGGATCAAATCCAGGACTTCATACATGCCAGGCAGATATGCTACCATTGAGCAACACCCCCAGCCCAGATTAGCTATTATCTTGAAATAAGTGTTTTATAACACAAAATCAATCTTTCAGTCAATTGCAAATAGAGTTCCTCACACTAATCAAATACTAGGAAAGTTATATTTCCAAAGTGGGGTGTCATTTCAACAACTAAATTAGCTTCACAGAATAGCCAATACATAATTTTTATTAACATAGAAAACAAGTGTTTTGTGATTTTAAGACTTTTTTAAAGAGAGTTTTTCTTTGTTTTCTTTTTCCTTTTGCTACTGGGGATTGGACTCAGAGGTGGTTTACCACTGAGCTACATCTCCAGTCCTTTTTTAGACAGGGTCTCGCTATGTTGCTGAAGCTGGCCTCAAATTTGCAATTCTCCTGCCTCAGCCTTCAGAGTGCTTGGGATTACAAGAGTACACTACTATACCTGGCCTAAAAGGAGTATTTTCAAAATTGTTAAATATGTGACATAACTATCTGTGGGATGGAAATAAACTAGGAAAGAATTTGATTCAGTAGATTAAGTAGAGGAGGACCACAAAGAAAAAGAAAAAAAGCAAAGAAGCAAATTAGAATCAGGAAGGATAGAATGTGAGCATAGTGCCCCCAAGTCCACTGTCATTTAACCAGGAAATGTTTTTCAGTGCTTTGGGAAAGAACATGATACAGCAGGAAAAATATGGGCTAGAAATCCAACAGGCATATATTTTAAGTCTCAGCACTATCATTCAAAAATTTTGTGACACTGGGCAATTTAACATTTTGAGTCAGTTTCCTCATTTATGAAAACTGGGGAAAACTCCCAATAAGCAATTTGGTTGTGGAGATTAAATGAAATAATAAGCATGCACCTGTCTAGTAGTCAGTAGCATAATGTAAGCACTCACTGCTACTTTCTGTTCCTTCAGCTGTAGTTAAATTAGCATAAAGAAGCTTTAAATGCTATTGGATAAAAAAATCCACATTCATATGTGAGAGATCTGAGGCCATGTAGTAAGAATTCAGCTCTGGGACCAGATTTCAATCTTTGCCTCTGCAACTACCTTGCAATGTGAGTTTGTACAAATGACTATCTTTTCACAGCTTCAGTTTCCTCATCAGTAAATGGGGCTACTCATCATATAGGGTTAGGACTAAATGAACAATATTTAGAGGATTAAATTAGATAAAATTTACCAGAGTCTGGCACATAGTGAGCTCTCAATAAATACTACTCTCATTGTTACTCTAGCCAGAATTTTTGGTTTAGACAAAACCCATAGTATCATTCAAGGTCAAAATTTTCCCTCCTTACTATCTCAACGTCTGCCCACTAGACCTTGCATCAGATTGCACTCAAAGACTTTTGTACATTTTGGCCAAAGGTAAGAATTAAGAATGAAGGATGCTTCTCTTTAATCTGGGAAATTGTGATTATCTGCTCCTCATCTTTAGCCTTGGCAAAGTCTTAACAATTAAACACCTACTTTGCTCTGCTTCCTGGCATCCAGAACTTGTGTGTAATCAATGACCATGTGATTAAAGATTATGGCTATACCTAACTATTATGGCACTGATTTAATAATTAAATAAATGTAAACATTGTATATATAATGTGGAGTGAAATCTCGTGTTTTTATGTTGCATTCTATCCAATCAGCTAGTGTGAATGTGCCTTCAGAATGCAAGCCCTTCTTATATACTTGCTATCGATTCTTTCTACTCAAGACACAGAAATTGGTGTGTATGCTACTAAAGTTGATATGCAAATACAAATTCAAAAGCAGTATCTTCATCTTGAGATTTGTATTTGCAACATTACTCCATTGCCACATTACTCCATTGCCACATTCTAACATTTCTAGAACCAAAATGTTAGTCCATATGGGCTGCTGTAACAAATGCCTTAGACTGACTGGCTTATAAACAAGAGTAACATATTCTCACAGTAATGAAGTCTTAGAAACTTAAGATCAGGTGGTGGCAGATTTGGTATTTGTCAAGGGCCTGCTTTTTGGTAGAAATGGCAACTTCTGTGTCCTCATATGGTGGAAGGGGTAAGGTAGGTCTCTGGACCCTCTTACATAAGGATACTAGTCCCGTTTAGGAGAGTTCTACTTTCCGACATAATTACCTCCCAAAGGCCCATCTCATAATACCATCCATATGGTGATCAGATTTCAACCTGTGAATTTTGGTGGGGCACAAACATTCAGAGCATAGCACAGGGTTTAAGGACAATGTATTTTTTTTCTAACCGTATGATGAAGTAAATGCTTGCCAAAAAAATACTGGAAATTAAAACATAATTAAGTAGTTTGTAAGAATGCTTCAATGAAATTATACTACCACTGACCAAAAAATCTTCAAATTCAAGCATTAAAGAGGAGATGCTTTACTCTGGTCAGTTACAAATGGAGAAAAAGCAAATCTTAATTTGGTAACCTTCATCATGGGTTGCTCCTTACTCTCTACACCATACTTGAATATAACTATTTTACATCCTAAATGAATGACTTAATGAGTCTGGGGGCAATTTAACTGCTGACAATGCTGAGAAATTAATGATCCTGTACTGTTACATTTTAAAACATGACATGTTCTAATAAAGTTAATTTTTGAAAAAATTCATATTTATTCATGTATTCTAAAAGCTTATCCTATGATAATCTTCAATTTGGGCTTTGGCTACATATTAACTTCAAGACTCATTGAGCATTTGATCAATGTGTGTATTTAAGTGCACTATGAATGTGACTCAGCCAGCCATATACCACAGGAGAGGCAGGATAATTGGCAAAGCCAGTATAGCCCTATCTCCAGGTCATGTTTGCCAGGTTCATGGACCTCATGTCAGAGGTTGACCAGGATGCGGCTATACCAATAATTATGTCCATCTATCTCACTCTTCAAGCTAAGAGAAAGAGGTAAGGGAGTAAGTTGCACATTTACAACAGAAATAAGACATGGCCCTCCATGGCTAGGTTATAGACTTCAGATTTCCAATTTATCCTATTTTGTTATTTTCAGGCCAGAATAATAGGCTGACCACTTGTCATGAAAATGAAATATTCCAGAGTTTGACATGCTTGATCTGGACTGTTAATGACAGTAATATATATGCAAAGTCTGGCTCATATAAGAATAGATAAAATTTTAGGATAGTTAAAAGCAACTTTCCATTTTAAAAATTGTCATAATTATTTAATCTTCCTTTCAATTCAACAGCATCATAATTACAAAAGAAATAATTTTTGTACTAAAGATTAAGATATGCTAACTTTCAAAAACATCTTTTTCCTAAAAGGCAGAGATCATGGCAAGTCTTCACAAAAAGAGGGCATTTTATCTATTTGAAAATTCAGGCTAATGCCATCAAATGAATTGAAGGTTTACACTGTCATTTCAAATGGTCATAAAGAAGTGATTGAAGAAAGATGTAAGGAGTTACTACTTTAAGGATTATTCACAAAAGTCTTAGAAACAGGTAGCTGAAATCTCACCAAGATAAGTCATTATAATAGAATGGACATGATTTCACACTACATTAATTAGTAGGTAACAGTTCACTACCTGAAAGAATTTGGCCTTGGTTTAGAAGACGCAATAGTATACAACAGACTTTACTATTTTCAGATTAAAGTCACAGCATATCAGTGAATTCATGTTCATTTATTTTTTTATTAACCAACCTGGGTTAGACTGGATTTGTGAACTGACTCAACAAGCAAAGAAAGGCGGCTGATTAGGAAGGTAAAAGAGCTGGTCAGCCAAATGAGAGGCTACTATAAGGTTCTTGATGACTCCTTGTGCCAGAGACATTAACAGGTACACTTTTCACTAACGTAAACATGCCAAGTTTGTGCTTGCCTCCTGGGCCTTTACCTTCATTGCACCTCCCTCTGCTCACTTCTGGTTCATTCTGATCCTTCATGTATTAACCTAAGCATGTCCTCTTCAGAGGTCTTTCCTTACGACACTTTCTACAGTAGTACTCTCACAGACCCCTGACTGACTCTCAGGTATCATCATGGACACTTTGCTATCACCAGCAGAAGGCTGCTCCCTTACTGTCCACCATCACTAAAATGCAACTGGGAAAGGGAAAACTATTTTGCTCACCATTAAATCCAGGCATCCAGAAATATTTGCTAAATTATTTATCATTTGTTAAATGAATGAATGGAAAAGTGGTAAAAAGCAAGCAATTTTACTTCTCAGAAATTTCTTAAGGAAATAAACAGGTCAAGTTCACCAAGATATAGATACAAGATACCTATAAAAATGAAAAAGAAGAAATTGCCTACATGTCCACCCAAATAAAAACTGTTAAATTAGTCATAGTGCATACCAAGGAACTAAAAAGAATATCAAAAACATTTCTATTTTTGACTGAAATAAGCAGATTACAGGTCAGTATTATGGTATGACCATATTATTGTAGAGAAAACAACAGAAAAAGTTTAAGTTTAAAAGAAAACAACAAAGGTTAAAACAAGACATGAAAAATAATCGTTATTTTATTTTTAACTTTTTCCTCCAAGTTGCCTTGGGCTTCCAACCTCATTTTGGGAGGTAAATAATAATCAAATAAAATACAAGTCATTAAGTATGTTTGTGTATATGAGAAAAAAAATTTGGAAAAGAGAATCTTCAGATGATTATGAAAACATGATCTTTTCTTGTTATTAACAGTGGTAGAAAATGCCTATTTATAACCTTATTCTCCTGCAGATATTCCAAAGTACACATACTCAAATACCTATTTTACCTCTCAAGATAGCATTGCCAGCCAAGTGCCGTGGTGCACGCTTGTAATCCCAGGACTTTGGGAGGCTGAGACAGGAGAATCAAGAGTTCAAACCGAGCCTCAGCAATGGTGAGGCCCTAAGCAACTCAGTGAGACCCTGTCTCTACATAAAACACAAAATAGGGCTGGGAAATGTGGCTCAGTGGTTGAGTAACCCTGAGTTCAATCCCTGGTACTAAAAAAAAAAAAAGATAGCATTGCCAACAAAATTATTGCCACTCTAGTATTTTTAAGTAAACTGCATTAAATCTTAGCCTGGCCACTGAGTGAACAGTTGAAATTATTTTAAGTCAGAAACTATTTCACTTAAAAATTTCTTTTAAAAAATCCCATGAGAACTACTAAGATTTTTCAACAGTGACAACCATTCCCTGCCTTAAATATAAACTGAATAAATTATACACAAAATCACAGTATGATAATCTTATGGCACATTAATTTCATTCCGCATTCTATTTGTGAACAAAGAGAAACATAACTGAGTTCACAGCAGCTTTCTTTTATCTCCACACAAGCTATTAGTGTATATAGAGGAAGCAGTGAACAACAGTTCTTTTTCTAAAAAATATTTTTAGTTGTAGATGGACACAATACCTTTATTTATTTATGTTTATGTTATGCTAAGGATCAAACCCAGTGTCTCACAAGTGCTGGCAAGTGCTCTACCACTGAGCTACAACCCCAGCCCTGAATAACAGTTCTTTATGACATCCAGACACAAAGCTGTTGAGCAACAGCCTTTACAATGACAACCAAAGAGGAAAACATCCAATTAGTTTTCAAACTAAATGAGCTGCTTTGCTTTATGTCCCAACCACCAAGCAAAAGAACCTTTATGTATTTCCCATTCATTCCCATCATGACTCACTAATGTTGCAGTTCCAAACAACATTCATACTAGTTCAATGATCATTCAATTTTCGTCTATTTTTTTTAAATAACTGGGGCTGAAGATGAAGCTCAGAGGTAGACTGCTTTTCTAGCATGTGCAAGGCCCTAGGTTCGATCCCTAGCACCACAAACAAAAGAGTAGCTGACTTGGTATCAAATGCTGTACTTAAGATACTCCTAAACTAAGTATAAATTGGAACTTTCACATTGGATAAATTTTCAAAGATCTTAATTAAAGCCATCATTCAAACTGTGATATAGTCTAGTGTTTATTTTATGTTATGGCAGGTACACTTGAATTTCAAAAATTTAAAACATATAAAAAGTGGTTAGGGACTAACATTTGTATCAATAGTTGATAAATGTCTAAGATTGTTTATTATACAGCAGGATACAATGGTAGTGCTAATGCCAACAGGGCACCATGAAGTTATTCTAAAATTATCACTAGGCTTTATACAAGCAACAACATATGCTGCTGTTTTAGAATTTTGGGACATGACCTGCTTCTAACACTAAGCAGTTCTTTAACATTTTTAATGTTATACAGTGTTAGAGTATTTAGTTTGGCAACTGTTTCAAAATAAAGTAGAAATGTATTCATAACATCACAGAAATGCACATCCAATTTTGTTTTCAATAAGAACATAGGTACAGATCAGAACTCTTCCCTATATGAAATAATTTACACACAGATGAATGCTATAATATCACTATCTAAAATAATCACTAAATACATTTTTTCAGAAATAAACAAGCAAAGTTTTTTTCCCATTATCAAATATCAAAAACATATAGATAATGTATGTCTTTCAAACAAATGATACTCTAAAATTATAGGAATAATTTCAGTGAATTCAGTAATGTGCAAACTAAATTAACCTACTGTAGTACAATTATATTAAGAAACCAATGATCAGAAAATACAATTGTATGAAAGCAATTTATATAATCCACAAAACTGTTTTTCAGGCCTTAAGGTAAAATAGTTCCACAGTTTACAAATAAAACCGAGGCAACAAAAATGCGTGCTTGTCTTGAATAAGTAGATATTTTACGCAGAAGATGTAACACTTTGTTTGTAGACAGCGTGGTATGCATTTCTCAGCAACACATAAGGAAAACAAGATTCCAAAAGATCCATTGTCAGGAATGGCGATTCCTGTACAATCTGAAAAATTCCAAAAATGCATCAAAATTCAGGTTATTTGCAGTAGGAACATTTACTGCTCTTATTAGAAATAAACACAAATTATTTCCCCTTTACTTTAAAATCTACAATGTAAATGTGTCATAGTGAATTCTATCAAAATGTTTTTAAATGCTAATTTCAAACAAAATCAATCAATAGGAAATATTGAGCATTTTCATTGTAATCAACAATGTATTAAACATAAAAAAGAATATAAAAATACTTAAAATATGGTCAATACCATTAAGTTTAATTAGGGACTCAAGACTAAATTAGAAACCAAAATTAAACCTAAGACCAATTATAATTAAGTGAGAAGCTGTAGATCTTAAGAGTTCAAAAGAACAAAAAGATTAATGTAGGGTTGGGGTTGTGGCTCAGAGGTAGAGTGCTCATCTTGCATGTGTGAGGCACTGGGTTCAATCCTCAGTGCCACACAAAGATAAATAAGTAAATAAAATAAAGGTATTGTGTGTCCAGCTACAAAGAAAAAAATTTTTTTTAAATAGATTAATGTATGCTAGAGTAATTAAGAAAGACTATCCAGAAAAAGATTCAACTTCAAGACAGACGCAGAACTCTGCAGCTAAGGTAAATGACTCTTAAGTAAAAGAAGAGCCACACAGGAGAAACAAGCATAGTTGGATCATAGACACTGCAGAGAAAGAACTGACAAGGCACAGAGAATTATAGGAAACTACAGTAGATGGGCAAAACAGTCAGAATGTAGAAAAATCAGCAAACTGGAAGAGAACTGACACTCATAAAGTAGGAAAAACATACAGCCCAAGTATTTCCCAACGGGTTGAAAAGCTCTTCATAAAAGAATACTTTCTATAGTTAATGCTGATCTTTGATTTTATTATTTTCTGATATTAGTTTAATGATAAAATGAGTGATGCCAGTTTTTTCAGCAGTTTCTACAAAGCAATATGGCTTGCATTGAGTAAATACAAAAAATTAAGACATTCAGATGGAGACTGAAATGGGGTAAATTCCATGCATACATGATTGTGTCAAAATGAACCAAACTATTACACACTATAGTCCACCAATAAAAGTAAATCATAATAATTCAGCACCAAGAAAAAGACACTCAGAAATCACTTTGGTTATTAATAAAAATTAAAATGAGACTTACCATATCTAATAGTAAATAAACAGATTCTCTGTTTCTTGTTGTAGTTTTATCTGTTTCCTGGCCAATTTTCAGTAGACTGGAGGATGCAAGCTTAAAAGTACATGCACATATTGAGTTTTTAACAAAATATTCATCAGTTACTCATTTATTTTCAGTACGCCTCACCTTCCAACACATTTCAATCATTCAGTACTACATATAAAGTAATGATGAGCTTGGATACCTTACATTCGAGCAATAACTTAGAGAGCTATTAAGGTATAAATGTAATAAAATATTCTGACTGGTATTTATAATATACTTTTCAAAATGTTTGTTTCTTTAAAATGATTCAAATTATTTTCTCTCTTCCCAGAACCTGTATTAGACTATACAGTGGTTTCTCCACCCACCATCCATGGTTTCACTTTCCATGGTCAAAAAATACTAACTAGAAAATTACAGAAATAAATGATTCTTAAGTTTTACGCATGCCAGTCTATGAAATCTCATACCATACCTTTCCATCCTACCAGGGAGATGAATCATCCCTTTGTGCAGCACATCCATACTGTATGCACTACCTATCCAAGAGCCATTCAGTTAACTGTCTTAGTTATCAGATTGACTATGGCACTAATGCACTGCTTGTATTCAAATAACCCCTAATTTACTGTGTAATGGCCCCAAAGCACAACAGCAGTGATGCTGGCAGTTTGGATAGGCCACAGAAAAGCAATCAACTGCTTTTTGTAAGTGAAAAGATCAAAGTTGTCAACTTACAGAAAGGAAAAAGTCATATGCTTAAGACTGCTAAGATCTACTGTAAGAACAAATCTTCTATGAAATTATGTAGGAAGAAAAAGTTAGTGCTAGTTTTGCTGTCACACCTCAAAATGGGAAGGTTATAGCCATAGTACATATAAAGTGCTTAGTTAAGATGAAAAAGCTATTGAATTTGAGATGGAAGACACAAACAGAAAAGGTATTCCAAATTATGGCAACATGTGCCAGAAAGAACTAAAACTATATAAAGACTTCAGCAAAGGATTCTCTGAAATGAGTGTCTCCATGCCATTTATTCCAAGTAAGGGATGGCTGCAGAGATTCACAAATAGGTTTGGATTGAAAACTATAATAATTACTGGAGAGGCTGCATTTGCCAATGAAGAAGCTGGTGCTACATTTTCAGCAGAGTCAAAGAAGTTGATTAAGGAGAAAGGATACCTTCTCCAAGTCTTCAACTGTGACAAAACCAGGCTTTTCTAGAACGTGACCAAACAGAACTTAAAGAACAGATTAACTCTGATACTATGTGGCAACACTGCAGGGAATATGATAAAGCCAGTCACACAAGGTACAGAGTGAAGAACCTAAGTGCTCTCAAAAATAAAAATCCTCTGCCCATGTTCTGGCAACATAATCAGAAAGAGTATGGATGCCAGTTGTCTTGTTTATGGAATGGTTCTTCCAATGCTTTATCTCAGAAGTGAAACTAAAAAAAACATGGACGAAGAAGGGTTGGAATTCTAAAGTCCATTAAGAGGCAACGGACCTAGCACTCCTGAATCTGTCTGCTTTGAAAATGAAAACACAGAGGCTGTATTTTCACCTCCAAATATAACCTCTGCTTCAGTCCTGTGTCCATGGCATTATTTAATTTGTCAAGGCCACATACACCCACTTGGTATTTGACTGCATTCAATCAGCAGTTGATACAGATCCTAATCTGAACATATTACAGTGCTGGAAATCATTCACTATTGCTAATGCAGTAATATTTATCAAAGCTGCAATGGGTGAAAACCAGAAACTGTATGAAGAACTTATGGAGTGACTGTTCCTCGATTTTAATGCCCTGCTTTCACCTGTTCCTCCCTCCAAACTAAACCCCCAATAAACACTAAAAGTAAAATGTAATTTATATGCTTGAGAAAAAAGCATTAGAAAACAAAAATGCCATTAGAGGATGCTAAATATAATAGTAAGGGGAGAGAGAGAGAGAGAAAGAATTTCCTGTTACACCTCACAGTCATAATTTTTAGTTTTCTTTATGAAGTGTTATGAGTTTTGTTTTTTGATTGTACATACTGCCAGAAATTCTTTAAGACGGTCTTCAATGCTTCCTTTGTGAATTGTAAACAAAGCTGCTGCGATCTGGTTGATGGCTTTGGCCAAGCAATGTATGTTGTTGCAGTGCCCTAGAAAAGTACAAATAGGGTTATGTTGATCCCAAAATAAAGAGTTGGGGCACGAACTGACTCATTCTCCTTTCACTTTCATATGGACTAGTGTTTTTTAAAAGTAATATAGCAAGGGAACAAAAAATATTCAGGTCTGCATTATATTGAAACTTAAACTACTTTAAAAATACTTTAAAATATACTTTAAAAATACTTTAAAAATCCCTAAAAGAAATTCTGTATTAGTTTTATACTATCATTGGAACATAAGACGATAAAATCTTTTACAACCATTTTATCATTCAATTCTTAAAATAATCCTATGATCTAGATACTCTCTCACCATACTCTAACATGCACACATTCACTCTTGCGAGAGCTCACTTACATACATTTCAGATATCAGAAAACTGGGGCTTCAAAAAAGAAATACAATATCCCAGGTTACAAAGCTAATTAAGTGGCAAAACTTAGGTCATATAAAAGAGCATCAATTATTTGAAGAGAAAAATAGCTACTGTACCAAAATCAATGATTTTTTCATTGCCAAAACAATTTTAAACCATGATTACCTTCTATGGCAGGGCTGTACTGAGACATTACATTACTAGCTAACGTTGGCAAAGAAACTGCTACAAAGACCATGAGGAGGCAGGCAATTTTATATTCTTCTTCTGGACTAATGTTTTCTATGGGAGAAAAATAAAAAATAAAATCAAGCAATTTCTTTCACGATTAGTTGGGTTGATAATTTAAACTTTTTAAATATAAAAATTTATATTTATTTAGATAATTATTTAAAAATTGACTATTTTACTCAAAAATTAAAGTATTTTAATAGTACTCTTTAGAACTGGTCACAATTTTGTTATAAGAAATATAGAATAAATAGAAAAGAAGAACAGTAAAGTAGAGGAAGGGAAACAGGGAGGTAGGAAGACAGAGAAAGTAGTAGGAACTAAAGAGGAGCAAACTGTATTCTCTAAATGTATGATTATGTCAAAATAAACCCTAATATTACACAGAACCATAGTATACTAATAAAAACATTAGAAAAGAAATATAGAACAAAGTAGAAACAATATTACCACTTATTACCACTGGCTATTATCAACTTCTCAGGCATATTTCAAGAGTTTTTAATAAAGTAGCTAAGGTAAGATTTTATTTTTTAAATTTTATTTAGTTAGAATAACTGAATCCTAAAATCTCCCTATTGAAAACTAATGATAAATTACTATAATTCTATATATAATTAAGAAAATTTCTTGTGAATTATTATAATCACTGAAAAAATTCTTAATTTTTCCTGAAATAAATATATGATTTGAAATTTACTATTTAAAAGATATATATGTGGAAAATAAACTGGATGTACAGTCTCCACTTCAGAAACAGTAGGAACTAGCCATGAATGAAGACATCTGTAACTACTCTAAATCTTTTAAGATAGTAACTTTTTCTAAAATATTTATTGTAATGTATACTCAAATTTTGAGTTATGTAGACATTTGACCTCTTATCTGATACCTGAGAACTTCATTACTCTACTATTTACCATCACATATAATTAAGAATTGAACACAAGAAAAAAGCCACAATATGTTTGCAAAAACTTGATAATTTAAAAACAGCTGTAGCAAATCAAATAATAATTATTCACATGACTATAATTAACATACTGTATGAATAAAGAGACAAAAAGTATCATTAAATGAGAAAAGAACTGATAAACATAATAAAATACCATACTACTGTCTCAAGGGGCTGGGGGAGGACATTTTAGTACCAGAAAAATATGAAATGCTATTTAAATTGTAGACAAATCCAAGGTTATCTAGAGCTTTTGGGGTACTACATATCAAAAGGCTTGCCTTAAAATTTTTTTGAAATGTTTAATATTATTTAACAACGCACTGATTCTTTACGGTAAATAACTCTAATCCAATTAAAATAGTACACCATTGTCTAGATACCAATTTTTTGCTATCAAATGGACCATCTCCCACCAGCATACAAATGCTGTTATCTTTCCCATTGTTTAAAAAAACAAAAACAAAAAAAAACTTTCTCATGGGCTGAGGATATAGCTTAGAGGTAGAAAACATGCTTATTAACATGTGGGAGGGTCCTGAGTCTGATCTCCAGTAGCACACACACACACAGCCTTCTCTTGATTTTTCTCCTGTCTGTACCTACTATAATTTTATTTCTTTCCCTTTACAATAAAAACTCTTTGAGTTGTTTTATACTTACTATTTCTAATTCCTTTCCTCTTATTCACTATTAAAGGTTGTCTAGTTTGTCTTTTGCCCCTAAACCTCTATTTACACTCATCTTGTCAGCATAACTCTTTAACTCTACATAACTAATCATTCACTTTGCACACTCCAGAAATATGCTCTTCTCTGGTGTTTTTCAAATTCATTGGTACTTTCTTTTCTGTTGACTTTTTGGTGGTTCTTCTTCTTTTCCTTGAGCTCTTAAGGAGAATTGGAGGGATTCAATTCAGACTTTGATACTCTCCACTGTTGCATGTATATACACTAAGCCACTTTAGTAACCGCATCCAGTCCTATGGCTAAGAGATCATCTGCATGATAACTATGCTATTACATAAGCTCCAGATGCAGGGATCTTTTGTCTTTTTTCTACTGCTATAGTACCAGTACCAAAAATTATAAATGAAGTTTGAACACAAAACAGGTATTTGAATAAATGGGTAACTATCACACCTAAATACCTATGTTGCCTGGATAATTTTAACTACATATGTACTAATGCATTTTACCTGATTTTTGTGAGGAAAGAGCTACAACCAAGGCAGGATCAATCTCACAAGGTAATCCAGCCGCTGATGATAACTCATACACATTCATTGCAACCTGATAAAAATATAAGAATTACAGAGTAAGAAATATGCTAATAAATTACTGAGAGATCACTTTAGTAAGAAAAAAATTACTGTTCAAATCAGAGACTGTTATTAGGAATACCAGAGAATTTCTGAAACTTGGCTTAGGCAGAAGCTACGGTTACAGTGTAATTAGCCTGCACTGAACAACTGCTTTAGTACTTTGATTCACTGCTGGTTATCAAAGTACTAAACTGTTAAGCCCAAAAAAACTTGTATACTTTCTGTAGCAAATTTCAAGAGTCATTCTGAAGTTACTATTTTTCTTGAAAGCATGATTATAAAATACCAAGTCAAAAGAGATGCAAACTATCAAGTCAAGAGTTATTACTAGGGTGGGGCTGTAGCTCAGTGGTAGAGCGCTTGCCTCGCATGCATGAGTCACTGGGTTCGATCCTCAGCACCACATAAAAATAAAAAAATAAAATCAAGATATTAAAAAAAAAGTTAATAGTAAACAAAAATGAATCAATATTACATTTCCTGTTTATGTCCTCAGTTGTTAATAAAGAATTAGAGGTAAAAAATTCTTAATCATATATCTATAAATATAGCTACTTAATGAAATAAATGTTTAAGAAGTACTAATTTAAGAATATGATAAAGGCTTTCTAGCGACTAAAGAAATTTTTCTATATCACACTCGGATTTCAAGTATTCCAAGCTATTCTGATTGACCAATACTATAACTAAAACCTATCTACATAGTTGATTATCTGACACTGTAGTTAAAAAAAAAAAAACCTTCAAAAGCAATCCTGTACAGCTTAGAATAAATGAATGCATTAAGTTTCTAGGTAAATGTATGTTTGTGACATACTACTCACATCACATACAAAAGTGAACTCAAAGTGCATCACAGATCTAAAACTCTTAGAAGAAAATATAGGCATAAATTTTCATAACCAAAAGGCAACTATTTTTATATGACACCAAAAACAAACACAAAAAAAGAGAAAAATAGACAAACTGGGCTTAATTGAAATTTAAAAAATTTCTGTGATTCAAAGGACACCATCAATAAAATAAAAACTCACAGAATGGTAAAAAAATTCACAAATGATGTATCTATTAACAGAACTCTATACAAGATATACATGGAACACTTATCTTCCAAAAAGAAAAAGGAAACCTAACTTAAAAATAGTCAAAGGCTCTGAGAAGGCATTTCTCTAAAGAAGATAAACAAATAACCCATAAACATACGAAAAAGCTGTTCAACATCATTTGCCATCAGGGAAATGCAAATCAAAACAATGAGATACCACTTTACAGCCACAAGAATGGTTATAATCAAGAGGATGTAGAAAACCTATAACCCTCACACTGGTGGTAGAAATATAAAATGGTACTTGCTTTTTTAAATAGTTAGGCATTTCCTCATAAAGCAAAATATATAGTTTTCATATGAACTATCACTCCCACTCCTGGTATATACCCAAGAGAAATGAAAACATGTTCACACAAAAACTTGTATGTGGATGTTTATAGTAGCATTATTCACAATAGCTAAGAAGTGATAATAACCCAAATGTTCATCAATTGGTATATGAATAACTGTGGTACATCCATAAAATGGCATACTATTCAATAATAATTTTTTAAAACAAAATACTGATATATGCTACAACAGGAATGAATTGTAGAAAGATTATGCTAAATTACAGCCAGTGTCAAAAGACTACATGTTGTATGATTTATATGAAATGTTCAAAAGAGGCAAATCTAAGATACATTAGTGGTTGCCTAGGGCTGGGGACTTGCTGGGGAAGTAGGAATTAACAGCCAATGGGTATTGAGGATCTTTATGGGATAATGAAAATGTTTGAAAATTGATCACAGCAACAGTCTTGCAACTTTGTTACTGTGTTAAAAAAAATCACTGAATTGTACACTATAAATGAGTAAATTTTATGACAGATGACTTATAATTCAGTAACACTTAAAATATCTGGTTTTTCAAAACAGCAAATTCTATTGAAAGTTTGTTGGAAGCTGTAATTAGGTCAAATGATAAGAGAACTGGATGGTTAATTTGATATGGTCAGAGTACTAATTAGCATTCTTATTATCTACACACCCATGTTCATTAGTTTTTCATATTTTCTTAACTTTACATTTTTTGCAGTTTTCACTTAAGAAATCATTTTAAACTATTCATATATAGTTTTCAATCACAGAATCTTAGAACAATTATTCATCTCAAGTGTTTATTTCTACAAATCACTATAAGAAAAACAAGAAACAAGATTTTAGTCTTTTAAGATGTTTCAAATATGGTATAAATATAAGTGGAAAAACACAAGGCAAAATATGTTCAACTCTGAAATATATAAACAAAATATTCATTCTCTGATGACTCTAAGAAAAAAAAATTTTTTTTTTTTTGGTACTAGGAATTGAATTTAAGGGTACTTGATCACTAAGCCACATCCCCAGCCCTATTTTGGGGAGTTTTTATGTAGAGACAGGGTCTCACTGAGTTGCTTAGGGCCTTGCCGTTGCTGAGGCTGCCTCTGAAATCACGATTCTCCTGTCTTAGCCTCCCAAAGTACTGGGATTACAGGTGTGTGTCACTGCGCCCGGCTGAAAGAAATTCTTTATCACTGGAACAAGGCAAATGATTCAGGCCTTAAAAGACAGTCAGGAATTCAAAAGGCAGTAAAGGGCAGTATCTTCAAATAGCCTATATTAAGAGAATAAAATGTGAGAATGTGCACAGATCTAATTAATTTACAGGATATATATGAAGAGAAAGTAAATAAAGGGTAGAGCACATAGGAAAGGAAACAAACAGGAATGTGAAGACAAAACTCAAAGAATGGGAGATCTTTGCTAGCTACTCTTCTGACAGAAGATTAATATCTAGAATATATAAAGAGCTCAACAAACTTTACAGCAAAAAAAAAAAAAATCAAATAACCCAATTAATAAATGGCAAATAAACTAAACAGACACTTCTCAAAAGAAGAAATACAAACGGCCAACAAATACATGAAAAAATGTTCAACACCATTAGCGATTAGAGAAATGCAAATCACAACTACATTAGCCAGGTGTGATGGCCCACATCTGCAATCCCAGTAGCTGGCGAGGGGTGGGTAGGGTGCTGAGACAGGAGAATCGCAAGTTCAAAGCCAGCCTCAGCAAGTCAGTGAGACCCTGTCTCTAAATAAAATACAAAATAGGGCTGGGGATGTGGCTCAGTGGTTGAGTACCCCTGAGTTCAATCCCTGGTATCAAAAAAAAACTACACTGGGATTTCATCTCACAACAGTCAGAATGGCAGTCATGAAGAATACAAATAATTACAAATACTGGAGAGGATGTGGAGAAAAAGGAACACTTTTACACTGTTGGTAGGACTAAATTAGTACAACCTCTATGGGAATCAATATGGAGGTTCCTCAAAAGACCAGGCACAGAACCACCATATGACCCAGCTATACCATTTCTCAGTTTTTACCCTGAGGAATTGAAGTCATCTTACTACAGTTATACATGCATACCCAAGTTTATAGCAGCACAATTCACTATAGCCAAATTATGGAACCAGTAGATGTCCATCAGTGAATGAATGGATAAAGAAAATGTGCTATCTATATACATAATGAAGTTTTATTCAACCATAAAGAAAAATGAAGTTATGACATTTGCAGAAAAAATAGATGGAACTAGAGACCATCATGTTAAGTGAAATAAGTCTAACTCAGAAGATTAAGGGTCGTATGTTTTCTCTCATATGCAGAAGCTAGAGAGGTAGTTGAAAACAAAAGTGGGGGTAAATCTAAAAATCAAAGAGGTAGCTAAAAACAAAGATGGGGTTAGATCTCCCCAAAATCAAAGGGAGATCAGTGGAGGAAAGGGATCAAGGGGTGGGAGGTGGGGAGACAGTGGGGGAAAGCTGGGGCATGATATTGGTCAAATTATATTATTATATGGTATACATGTATAAATATGTAAAGCAAATGCCATGAATATACAATTATAATGCACTAATAAAAAGAGGAAAAAAGGAAAGGGAAAAGAATGGGAGAATGAAGGAACAAGAGGTGAAAGCCTCAAAAAGGTTAAAAAGCACCAATCTGAGACTCAAGTATCATACAGAAGAGTTTAGACATTATTTGTTTTATACAAAAAATAACCTCTCCAGGAAACATGAAAGCTTAGAATACACAAATATGAGGAGTACTGGAAAGTCATATAAAATTGCTGAGATCAGATCAGTAGTTGGATTTCATGGCTCAAAAAGCTTCAAACAAACTGTGGACTAACATAAGGCTAACAACCTCCTACCTTATATTTACTAATTAATGTCAAGAAACTAAGCTAAAATAACATTTTTATTACTGCCTACAATTAACATCCTTTTATATAAAAAGATTTTTTAACATGTATTTTAAAAAACTGATTGAGTCTATTTAAAACAACTCATTTTATTGGGTCATGTTTCTCATTCCACTTGAAGAACAAACACAAACAACCATCAGGACAAAGGATAGGTTCTTAACCAATTTTACATTGCTATGGGTGATCAAAGAAGACTAACTTTCAAAATGCCTAGGTGGTATTTTGCTGCTGAGCACTTGAGAATGCAATTTCAAAAGCAAGTGTGCTAATTCTAAAACAAACTTTTCAGTAGTTCAGGATTTATTACATTTTATTTCATATACAACTTAAAAGATTTCAGTTTAGAAACTGTAAAATCCAAACAGAAATTATATTACTACCTTCATATCAGTCTCCCTTGGAATGTGATCCTTAAAATCTTCAATTGAACTTACAAGAAAAGGAATGTGGTAGGACAACACCTAGGCAGGACAACAAATAAGAACATAGAATTAGTTTTAAGTGGCAATCTCTAAATATATGAAATAGTTCCATTTCATTAATTCTAGACTTCACAAAAATTATTTCCATGTGACTTTTCTGAAGTACCAAGATTCATGGAAATGGAGTATGTTCAATGTTAAACTGGTTATAATCAAAATGGAAAATGTTTTAATGAATAGCAAGTTGAAAGGGTCATGTAATAGCCAGACAAGTTATATCCTACAAGTTTTAATACCAAGACAAAAAATAAGTTTATATAATAATTCTTTCTATATATTTTCCTTAACTATGAAAACTGGAATTTTAATTATATCATTGCCAGCCATGAAATTAAAGAGTAACTTTAAATTTCTGGGAAACTAAAAGGGATTATTTAGATATAGGGTATATACTTATAATGGGTTCTTACATCTCTAAGTGCTTCTTGTGCCAATGATCGGAAGGATAAAATTACACCAATTATTGTCATCCTCTTCAAGACGCTGTCAACAGCTAAATTTTAAGAATGGGGAGGAGAAGAAAAGAAAAAAGTATGAATTGGATTCTTTCTTAACCTTAGAGAAAAATTTTAAAGTCATAAAATTTCTATGATAAAAGGCACAATTAATGGTAATTTGATTACAATAAGTAGTTAAATAGGCAAAGGTATTGATAGCTAATATTTATACTATGTAAACTTTCAAGTTAACTAGTTTTTTATTTTGAATATATAGAGAGTACTCTGTCTTTTGCTATTGGTTAGAAGTTTCACTGGAATCTTTAATCTTCTATGTAGCCACTTATATAAAATGGTGGGGACAGGAGTCAAGAACCAGTGACTAGAGGAGAAAGATGATGATCAGAGTACACAAAAGTTAAATCCTCAAATGACTCAGGAACTTTGAAATACTAAATTCTTAACCTGTTGTGGTCTTGAGTCAAGAAACAAAAAAATGACTACTGAAACCACAAGTAGTTTTGGCAGGAGCAGGTTGTTGAAGCCCACCAATGATCACTTACATCTTGGTTAAGGAACATTATTCAGAAATTATTATATATTAATATTCAGGCTAGGGAGATTAGAATTGGAAATGTCAATATCTTTACATTTTATAAAACCAAACAGATATTTACTAAGAAAAGAAACACACACACACACAAATCCTACTTAAATCATTTTAATATGAAATTAAAACCAGAATAATGATCTAGACCCTAACAAAAAATCTAAATGGATCAGCAACGGCGAGGCACTAACCAACTCAGTGAGACCCTGTCTCTACATAAAACACAAAACAGGGCTGGGGATGTGGCTCAGTGCTCAAGTGCCCCAGAGTTCAATCTCCAGTGCCAAAAAAAAAAAAAAAAAAAAATCTAAATGGATTGCTAAAATGACTAACAAAATATGATCACATTTATGTGAGAGAAGGAAGATACATACACGTACTTTTATTTGTATTTATATAACAAATATCTGGAAGTAGTATATTGAAAACTGTTAACTATAGTTACTAGTTGAAGAGTAGGAATGGAGAAGTGTTTTGTGTGTTTCTCTCATATGAAAAAGCTAGAGAGGTAGCTGAAAACAAAAGTGGTGGGTAAATCTCCTAAAAATCAAAGAGGTAGCTGAAAACAAAGGTGGAGTTAGAGCTCCCAAAAATCAAAGGGAGATCAGTGGAGGAAAGAGATCAAGGGGTGGAGGTGGGGAGACAGTGGAGGAAACCTGTGGTGTGACACTGGCCAAATTATATTATTATATGGTGTGCATGTATGAATATGTAAAGCAAATGCCATGAATATATACAACTATAATGCACTAATAAAAAGAGGAAAAAAGGAAAGGGAAAAGAATGGGAGAATGAAGGAACAAGAGGTGAAAGTCTCAAAAAGGTTAAAAAGCACCAATTTGAGACCAACTGTTTAAACTCTGATTATAAGCATGTTTTATTAAACCACATAAACAGGCATAAAATGATAAAATGTGATAAAAATTTCAAAAGCAGCAAAATGGTATAAAGCATAAGTGTTTTATAAATTCTATAAGCAAGCATCAATCTTAGTAATGTTTTTATCTAGCTGCAGTACTTGAAAGAGTGCCTGATAACTAGATTAGCAGACAGATATTCAATGAATATGGTGATGCAAAACTGGGCATGGTGGCACATGCCTGTAATTCCAGTGTCTTGGGAAGCTGAGGCAGGAGAATCACAAGTTCAAGGCCAGCCTGGGCAACTCAGTAAGACCCTGTCTCAAAACATAAAATAAAAAGAGTTGGGGGGGCTGTAGAGCATTCACCTAGCATGTGTGAAGCACTGGGTTTGATCCTCAGCATCACATACAAATTTTAAAAAATTAAAATAAAGGTATCGCGTCATCTATAACTAAAATTTTTTTTTTAAATTCTATTAAAAATTAGTGGGGAGAGAGAGAGTATGTGTGACAGAGAGAGAGAGAAAACTAGGAAATTGTTGCTATTCAGAAAAAAAAAGAAAGAAAGAAATTGAGGGTGGGGATAAAACTAGGAAATTGTTACTAAGCACAAAAGGAAAGAAAGTAGGGGTGGGGGCATCCAAGTAGGGTGAAAAAGGAGTAGGAAGATAAAGACATTGCAGGCTAAAACACAAAACAATAACAAGTCCATAAAAAGGATAAAAAGAGAATAAAATGAAGAATTAGAAAATAAGTGTGATAATGTCATAAATACTTTCCAGAGGATGTTCTCCAAAATTTTACCAAACAAGTTTGTGAAAATGATATCCTAAAACCTCCTCTTGAATATATACAATGCCATATTAAAAGTTCAAATAAACTTAACAGTAATGAATTTTAATTTATTGTTTAATGGACTATTTGCCTCCTTTATTCCCCCAAATTTCCATTAACTTCCCAAGGAAGTACGTATTCATAGAGTAGCGGCTTTGAGCCCCGAGCCAAGCAAGCATGGACAGTAGAGGAAAGAAAGAAAAAGAATAGTTAAATGTGAGGTTAATCCAAATATTGATTTCTGAATGCCATCCCGAAGAGTTTATACTATCCTTTAAGGAGGAAGATGTTCAGGGTTTTTGAAATAGAGTTGGAAGGTACCAGGGAATGAAACTGACCAAATTATACTGCTTTATTGTGTGCATGTATGAAAATGTAACATGGATTTCACTATTATGTATAATTATAATGCACCAATCAAAATATAAAAAAAGTTATGTGAAAAGTTGTGTTTTGAAATATGACTGTGAATATGATAGGCAGAATGGGAAAACTGGGCACATACTAGGAAGCTATGACTAGAATTCACAAAGAATATGAAGTCATAAATACGAACTATAGGAAAAGAAAGCACCAGATTTGGAGCTTTACATTTAAGAGTAGAATGTGCATCAGGAGTTGTAAGTTCAAGTATCTTTAGGGAGGTAACATAAAATAGTAAAATAAACTGGGTTAAAGAGAATAGTGAGCTGGGCGCGGTGCACGGTGGTGCAAGCCTGTAATCCCAGCACTTAGGGAGGCTGAGACAGGAGAATTCCACGTTCAAAGCCAGCCTCAGCAATGGGGAGGCGCTAAGCCACTCAGTGAGACCCTATCTCTGCATAAAAAAACAAAACAGGGCTGCGGATGTGGCTCAGTGGTCAAGTGCCCCTGAGTTCAATCTCCAGTACCAAAAAAAAAAAAAAAAAAAGAAAGAAAGAATAGTGGCTGTGAAAGACTGAAAGAAACATTCTAAACATTCTAAAGGGAGCAATTACTAATTAGCTACAGCACTGGCATGTGAAAAAGTACTGCCCAGGTTTGAGGGGAAGAAGCCAGGAGTCTGGATTTTTATATGAAATTTTGTATTTCAAAAATAATGTCCAAAGAAAAATGTTTTTAAAAATTTAATGTATCATAAGGCCAAAGCATGTCTTTGGGTCAAATGTGACCCACCTGTTTATATACTCTGATCTACAAGATACAGCTCTTGTGCTGGATGTAGTATATTCTCATCTACAAGATAGAGCTATTATGCTGGGTGTGGTGACGCATGCCTATAATTCCAGTGACTCCAAAGGCTGAGGCAGGAGGATTTCAAGTTCAAGGCTATCCTCAGCAACTGAGCAAGACCCTATGTCAAAATAAAAAAATAAAAAGGACTGGTCATGTGGTTCAGTGGTAAAGCAACTCTGGGTTTAATCCCCAATACCAAAATAAACAAACAAAAATATATAGCTACTGTATGTGGAATGTGAGGAGAAGACTCAAAGAAGGAAAAAATAGTCAATAAAAAATATCAGGCTTTTCCTCTCCACCTACTTGTACTTCCTGTAAGAGGGAAATACTCCGCTATTGCAAAGATGTAAAGTATCTGTGGGTCATATAGCTGAATATTTCTAATGCAATGTTTCTCAAATTGACTTGTTACAATGGTTGCTGGGTCCCATCCCCACAGTTTTTTATTCAGTAGGTCTGGGGTGAGGCCCAATAATTTATACTCTAAATAAGTTCCCAGATGCTGGTGGCACTTGCTGCTAAAGGCCTAAGGTTCAGACTTTGAGAAGCACTGATCAAACTATCATTTATTATTTAAATGTCTAGAGCTCAATGCCCAACAGAAAGAGTTAAGTCTGAGGATAAATATTTCTCATTGGCAAATATAACTGAAGAAAAGTTTCCCAATAGGATTGTACAGCAAGAATGGATATCACATACTGATAAAATATAAAAGATAAGCCAGCAAAAATGAATAAGAAAGTGTAGAGATAAATGTTTTGGTAAATGAACCAAATTTTAAAGTCCATAATGAATATAAGTAAAGTCAAGAAAAGAATGATCAAGAAAGCAGAGAGGCATCAAAGTTTCAGTGAGCTAGACAAAAGAAGTTCAATAAGATCAAAGGAATAGAGACCTGGAACACATGGCTATGGTCTGAGAACAATTTCAAAGTTCAATATATATACCAGTAAAGCATGCTCAGGCAATAACAACTTCCAAAGTACTACTAAAGAAAAGGTCTCTAGAGCCAGGAGTGGTGGTGCACACCTGTAATTCCAGCAGCTCGGGAGGCTGAGACAGGAGGACTGAGAGTTCAAAGCCAGCCTCAGCAATGGTGCAGCACTAAGTAACTCAGTAAGACCCTGTCTCTAAATAAAATACAAAACAGGTCTGGTGATATGGCTCAGTGGTCTAGTGCCCCTGAGTTCAATGCCCAGTAGAAAAAAAAGAAAAGGTCTCTGGAGCAATTTGTAGATTTGTAGATGGTGGGAAGACAGCAAAAGTGAATGGAATAATTTTTAAAATTAAGAATTATACAGAATACAGTGGTGTACACCTATAATCTCAGTGGCTTGGGAGGCTGAGGCAGGAGGATCATCAAGTTCAAAGCCAGCTTCACTCACTCAGTGAGGCCCTAAGCAACTTAGACCCTGTCTCGAAAAATAAAGGGGTAGCAGGGGAGCTAGGGTTGTAGCTCAGTGGTAAAGCGCTTGCCTAACACAGACGAGGCCTTGGGTTTGATCCTCAGTACCATATACAAATAAATAAATAAACAAACAAGTAAATAAAATAAAGGTTAAATTCTTAAAAAAAATAGAAGTAAAATTTAAAAAATAAAAAGAGGTGGTATGTGGCTCAGTGGTTAAGCACCCAAGTTCAATCCCTGGTACCCCCCCAAAAAGGGAGAGGGAATTGCTGCAGAAAATTAGAAAATAATGGCCTAGGATTAAGGAGCACCAACAAAATGTGTTGGAAAAAAGTGAGGAATACGGACATGATAAGATTTGCTCAGGAAGCCCTAAAAACTAAAACAAATTCAAGAATGCTTCTTGATTCAGAGCTACTTTTGTAAATTATAATGCTTTATTTTCGTAATAGAATGTGTTTGTTGATTGTGAAATCCAATTCCTATAAAAATACACAAACTTCTGGATATGGGGTGAAGGAAGCACAAGAAGGACAGCAAAGACAAAGAGCGTTTTTGAAACAGTTCAACTCAGAGTAGTCTTCTCTAAATAAGCCACTCTCAAATGGAGCTTTTCTTTTTCCCAATAACAAAAAGACTTAATAAATTCTATTTAAAGACAAATTTAATAAATATGGGTGATAAAGATTCAATGATTTAGATTTTGGTTTCGGTAAATCCAAAAGTCATAGAATCACCACTGTTTATACATAAAATCCAGGTAAACAGAGTCTGAATAAAGCACTATGAATTTTATTTTGAAAACTTACAAATTCTCTTTGGAACTTTAATGAATTTTTTGTTTAAATTCCACAAGTAGGAAAGTTCAGTAAACAAGGTATTTAACATTTCAATTCATTTCATGCTTCTAACCAGAAGGTATAGTCAAAAGAGTATTCACTATCAGGAAAGCAGAGTTAAAAGCTAATAAGGTGGTCAATTGAGTATTAAAAATGAGAGGAATATGAAAAAGAAAACCAATAGGAATAAAGAACACATAAGAATATAAAGAGACAGTAAACCAATGAACAATAAAAAAGAACATACATAGACTTTTAAAAATATTTCCTATTTATTCATATTTCTCTTCCTTATGATAGTCAAGTCAATCATTTCCTTTTATTTTTTAAAATACCATAATAAACCTGCTATTTCTTTCCTTTTTATACAGTTTTATAAATTTTAACGTGTATAAATTTGTTACCACAATCACTGCTATTACAAATAGTTCCATTTCCCCAAAAAACTCCCTCATTGCTTTCCCTTTATAGTGCTGACAACAATGAATCTGTTGTATAAGACAATCTTTAGTGTATTTTAACTTTGTGCTAATTCTTATTGAACAAGTTTTTATTTTTCAAAGCAAGATAAGATAGGCTAATAAAGTGATTCTCTAAAGCATTTAAAAGAAAAATATCAAATGAGAATTACATAAAATATATGCATTGCTTTAATTTTCTTCAGATCATCATCATCATCATTGTCACTTGGAGACTGAACCCAGGACCTTGTGCATGCACTCAGTGAATTATTTCCCCCTGCCTCCAGAATTATTTTTATTTGGGAAAGTAAGCTTTTTCTCTAGTTTTCTTTAATATAAGGATTTTATTCAGGATTTCACTAATTTCTTAGTGTTGGGAAGACATAATAAAATGTGACTTAAAACATAACTTTTAATAACTTTAAAGGTTCAAGTACTAAAAAGCAAAATAAAATTAATTCCAGTGTATCCAAATAGTTATCCAGCTAAACACTCTTCAATAATATTTATCATTCTCTGTCATTTCATACTATACCTTCCACAATCAATGTCAAGAAAACATTTAAACAAAATTTTACAGGCTCAAGTTTCATGCAACATTGTACCAGTTAGCAACCAAAAGGAACAAATTATTCATTCACTTAACATAGATGGATGAATCTCAAAAACATATGCTAAGTGAAAGAAGCCAGATACAAATTTAATCTATAGTGAAAGAAATCAGATTACTGGATGGCTAGTTTGGAGCCAGAGGTAGGAGACTGACTACAAAGAGACAGGAGGCAACTTTCTGAGGTGATGGATTCTGGCAATGGTTATATAGATGTATACACTTGTCCATATCTATCGCATTATTCACTTAACTGTGTGCATTTTATTACGTGTAAATTATACATCAATAAAGTTGATTTTTAGAAAATTACAGGCTTGGAAATTAATACTTTCAACCTAAATGTAGACTTCTGTATTAAACTTAATGGGGTTAAGAGCTAATTGATAATGACAGTATCTGTGAAATAACTGACACATATTAAAAGTATGGTTTAAAAAAAAACTGAAACAGATAAGCCATATACCAAAAACATCCTTTGACTACAAACGTTTTCTAGTTTTCTTCATAAACTAAGGAGTACTTTTCATAATTTACTGCTTGTGTTTGTTAGAAATTTTGGTCAAAATTTAAATAATTAGTGTAAAGATTTTTTTCAATGTTTACAAAAAGTATCATGAATTACCCACATGACAATCTTTTAAAAAGTGCAGCCATCTGGTCTGGTTTGTCAAAGCTGGTCCTCATTTGTGTTAGCACATCAACATTCTCCACTACAAGTTTCTAAAACAAAGAAAGAAAGAAAGATCCTAGGTCAAGCACAGACCTCTTTGTGCTAATAAGATAAAAGCATGCTTGAAAATTATAATTCCGCAAATAGGAAACGTAATTCATGAAGTCCAGATGCTCTGTACAATACATTTTTGTTGTTTTAATATAAGAATCTTAAACTTATTTACATAGGATTAATGTTTTTCTTCAGTTTGCAAATTTAAGATGAATTCAAGAAAAAGTTAACAAAGATAAGCAGTAGGATAAAGGATCATCTTATGCTTAGATACAGAACAGTTATCAATAATAAAAAGTAGACACAAAAGTAGATACAGAAAGCAACAAGTTCTAACTAAAACAAACTTTCTAAAATTAAAGCTGGTCAAAGTATGTCTTTAGACAATGAGTACATGGCTGGATATACATAATAAGAGGGAGAATAACTTGTTAGTATATGGTACCTCTTGATGAAGATCACATTACAGCAATATTTCCCAGCACAAATTATATACTTAAAATGTTTTATTATATACAAAATGGAAATGCAATCTATCTACTTTTCTTTCAGGGACTACTGAGAAAAGAGAAGAGAAAATAAAGGGAAAGAAGCAATGGAGAGCTATTCAAGAAAAATATAACTCATTATAGAATGTTCTCTTTTAAAGGCACTGGAAAAGCAATTCAGCTTAAAAATTGTAACTAAAACAATTATAATTAATTTCATTCTTGCAGAGAAAAGCCTGGACAACAATAAACTAAGTTTCTAAACAATGAGGGAAAAACAGTAAGATATTCTATTCTGCATCACATTGTTACCTGTGCCAAATGCCTTTATAGCTAGGTCTGCCACTATCACACTTCCTTAGTTAATTATAATTCCAAAGAATTTGATTCAATTTCTGATCTCTATATCTCTATGAAGTTCTCCTAAGTCAGAACTATCTTTACTTTTGGCCCTCTATAGTGATTCTCAACTTTAATTACACATTACAATCACCTGTGGAGCTTTTTCCAGCTATATATACCCAGGCTTCATGCCAGGATATTTCAATTCCCTGAAGTGGGAAACATGTAGCAAGTATGTGGTTATAGGGCTCTTGTGGTTTTGCTACAAACAAAAGGGCAATGACAAGTGATTTAAGAGGAACATGACAAACTACAGAGAAAAAACTATAAAAATCATTTTTTACTAAAACAATAGTATAAATCTATTTATAAATAGTATAAATCACCACATTAATTGCTAGTTTCAATTTCTATAGTCTCTGAAAAGATCGCCTTATTTTTCTAGGCTACTTTGATATTGTCCCATCCTGAAACTTAATTAAATACATACTCAATGGGCTGGGGATATAGCTTAGTGGTAGAGCACTTGCCTAAAATGTGCAAAGTCCCCAAGACCATCCAAGATAGTGTTCATGCACTTTGAACTTAATGTTACATATTAGTGAATCAAAAACATCAAATTTAAAATGTACCTTATTTTATATATGCCAAAAAACTACAAATAATATACATAAAATTTCAGGATATTAAAAAGATAAATGTGCCTTAGAATCAATAAATTACAGGGTATACTTAATGGTAAGAATAATTATAATCATTTAAGTTCCTCTATGAGACAGTTTATAAACAATTGGATTTAATCTAGCCCAAATGAAAGGTGATACAATTTGGCAGCTGAGGAACCTCAGAGAAGTTGGAAAACTTACCCCAAATCACCAAAATATTAAATAAGGGAATTTGGAATTTGAATTCAGGTATGTCTATTTTAAAAATCCATTGTTAATCTCCAAAGAAACAGTCCCAATTCTTAGTGTGTGTTATGGTTTAGATGTGAGATGTGTCCCAAAAGCTCATGTGTGAGACAATGCAAGAATAGAGGAGAAATGATTGGGTTATGACAGCCATAACCCAATCAGTGAATTAATCTCCTGACAGGATTAACTGAGTAAAGTGAGTGGTAACCCAAGACAGTAGGGTGTGGCTGGACTAGGTGGGTCATTGGGGGCGTGCCTTTGGCATGTATGTTTTGTATCTGTCAAGTGGAATCTCTGCTTCCTTATCATCATGCGAGCCACTCCTCTCTGCTACACTCTTACACCATGATGTTCAGCCTCACCTTGAGCACCTAGGAATGGAGCCAGCCTCCTATGAACTGAGACCTCTGAAACTGTGAGCTCCTGAATAAACTTTTCTCCTCTACAATTACTCTGGTCAGGTCTTTTAATCACAGGAGCAAAAAAGCTGACTAAAACAGTGTGTATTAGAATGCTCTGATGGATTTACTAAAACACATTGTGAGGTCCCAGTCCCATCATTTCTGACTCAGCAGGTATGAGATAGAGATTTAAAAAAAATTTTTTTTTTTTTTTGGTGGTGCTGGGGATTGAACCCAGGGCCTTGTGCATGCTAGGCAAAGCACTCTACCAATTGAGCTATATACCCCCAGCCCCAAAATTTGCATTTTTAATAAGCTCTAAAGTGATGCTGCCGGTGGTGGTCAGGGAACCATTAACCTAATGTATTTGTGAAAGAAAAGACAAGACAAGACAGACCAACAAAAACCAATTAATGGGGGCTGGGATTGTGGCTCAGTGGTAAAGCAAGCACTTGCCTTGCATGCGTGAGGCACTAGGTTTGATCCTCAGCACCACATAAAAATAAATAAAGATATTGTGTCCATCTACAACTAAAAAAAATTAAAAAAAAAAACAATTAATGATGTTCTCTCTTGAAAGTGCAGTCTATATACTTAGTTTTTCCCATTGAAATAGGGCTTTCTATGCATTTAAATTTAACAAATAGACTGAAAGCTGGGAATAATAACAGGAATTACAAATGAAATGGTTTGGAACAAACTGAGGGAAACCAAGTAAAACAGAGTTTTGTAAAAATTTATTTTAAATTTACTTGATAGTGCGTTAAAAAGAAAGTATTAATCTCTTGGCATAATTTAAATTTAAATTTCCTATCTTTTGGATCTCATGAAGAATGGGAACCAATCAGTAAAATGCCAAAACAATTCTTTTCTCAAGACTACAAAGAGAAATTGACTCAAGACTACAAAGAGAAATTAACTTGGTAAACACAACCCCAAATGAAACACTGAACAATTTTAGTATGAAAAAAGGCTGGTTGTTATTCCTCCAGAAAGTAATAAATATGTTCACTGCAAGTCCACACACATAATATTGACTAAGTCTGACACACAAATTATTCACAATCATCAAATATAAAGAAGCTCTGCTTAATTCTCTTTGCCACTCTTTCAAACAAAAGAACCGCATCTAAAACAGGAATTAAAATAATCAAGGTCTTCTTTAGGATAGAAAGATGCAGCCACATGATACTCAGTTTATGTCAATTTGGATCAAATAAATTTTACAAATAGAAATAAAAGCAAACGTATGACGAAATTATCTTATATAATTTCCTCCAAAACATTTATGCACTAATTTCAAAAAGACTGAAGTGCTCTTAGAGTCTTCATAATGGTCTGCTGGGAAGACTCTGAAATACACCCTCTTCAAGGGGCTATTTGACAATATAAAAAAAATTTAAACGTTCATACTTATTGATCCACTTTTACAAATTTTTCCTAATGAAATACTCAAACAAGTATGCACAGTCTGTGGACGTGCTGGTTAATTGCAAGGAATTCTATACGTATTTCTAAATTTCTGCTCCTTTTAGAAACCCATTAAAATGAGAGGAAAGAATTTAAAAAGACATAAACCTACAATAACAAGAAAATGGTAGAAGAAACAAGGTCAAATGCAGATGTCAACAAATTTGGGAGTAAAAAACTGCACCGAAGAATAAGAAGAGGTAAGAAATTTGATTAGCAAGTTCCTACAGAAGACATACAGCATAACAGTTAATTCCTCACATTGCAGGAAGGGATCTGAAATTGAGGGAAGTAACACAGAAGGGAAGGCTTAGGAAGGCTTGAGGCTGAAAATAAGAGGACGTAGTTGGAAGTAGTTACATTCCAAACTCCTTACCACCTTAAAGTGAGTCAACAAGAAAGGGCTCAAAGTTCAAGAACACAAGGTAGCAGAAAAAAATGACTTAGGAATCATGGCAGCCAGTCAGATGTATGAAACCTCCTACCTCTATTCTCCACTGATCTCCTATACACTTCTACTCTCCAGCTGAAGGTCACTGTGTTTGAAATTTGAAGAATCACTGAAAGCGTAGGATGAAGACATCTTTCTCCAGAGAGGAATTTACCTTTGGTTCCTACTAATTTAGAACCATCTTAATCAAGGTTCCAAGACTTAAGATTACTAGAACAAAGCAAGCAATACAAAACAAGGCTACAAATCCTGGAGAGGGGTGGATCACTTGCACTTTAAGATACAACTCTTTGAGGTTGTTTTTTCATGCTTTTAAAAATATATTTCTCTATGTAAATCTAATTAATATTTGTTTTATTTATTCTAATTAGGTATACATAACAGCAGAATGCATTTTGATTCATTGCATACAAATAGAGCACAACTTTTCATTTCTCTGGTTGTACATGATGTTGAGTGACACCACATGTGCAGTCATACATACACCTAGTGCAATGAAGTCCATCTCATTTCACCATCTTTCCTGCCCCCATGTCCCATCCTCTTCCTTCCCTCCCTTTTGACTAAAGTTTCTCCATTCTTCCCATGCTCCCTCCCCCATTATGGATCAGCATCCACTTATCAGAGAGAACATTCGGCCTTTGGTTTTTTTGGGATTGGCTTACTTCACTTAGCATAATGTTCTCCAACTCCATCATTTACCTGCAAATGCCATAATATTACTTTCTTTTTATGCTGAGCAATACTCCATTGTGTATATATATCACAGTTTCTTTATCCATTTTTCTAGTGAAGGGCATCTAGGTTGGTTCCAGTTTAGCTATTGTGAATTGAGCTGCTATAAACATTGAAGTGGCTGTGTCACTGTAGTACGGTGTTTTTTTTAAGTCCTCTGGGATAGGTGAGTAGTGGGATGGCTGGGTCAAATGGTGGTTTCATTCCAAGTTTTCTAAGGAATCTCCATACTGCTTTCCAGATTGGTTGCACCAATCTGTAGTCCAACCAGCAATGTATGAGTGTGCCTTTTCCCCACATCCAACACTTACTGGTTGTTTGTATTCTTGCTAAACAGAGAAGTGTCTGTTTAGCTCCTCAGCCCATTCATTGATTGAGTTGTTTGTTTTTTTTTGTAGTGTTAAGTTTTTTGAGTTCTTTATCTGTCCTGGAGATTAGTGCTCCATCTGATGTGTGTGTGGCAAAAATTTGCTCCCAGAATGTAGGCTCTCTCTTTGCCTCATTGCTTCTTTTACCGAGACAAAGCTTTTTAGTTCGAATCCATCCTGTTTACTGATTATTGCTTTAATTTCTTCAGCTTTGGGAGTCTTGTTAAGGAAGTCAGGACCTAATCCGACATGATGAAGATTTGGGACTACTTTTTCCTCTATTAGGCACAGGGTCTCTGGTCTAATTCCTAGGTTCCTGATCCAATTTGAGTTTTGTGCATGGTGAGAGATAGGGATTTAAATTCATCTTGCTGCATATGGATTTCCAGTTTTCCTAGCACCATTTGTTGAAGGGGCCATCTTTTCTCCAATGTACATGTTTGGTACCTTTGTCTACTATAAGATTAACTGTATTTAAGTGGGTTTGTCTCTGTGTCTATTCTGTACCATTAGTGTACATGTCTATTTTGATGCCAGTACCATGCCATTTTTGTTACTATAGCTTTATAGTATAGTTTAAAGTCTGGTATTGTGATACCTCGTGCTTCACTCTTCTTGCTAAGAATTGCTTTGGCTATTCCAGGTCTCTTATTTTTCCAAATGAATTCATGATTGCTTTTTCTATTTCTACAAGGAATGCCATTGAGATTTTAATTGGAATCGCATTGAATCTATATAGTGCTTTAGGTGGTATGGCCATTTTGACAGTATTTATTTTGCTATCCAAGAGGATGGGAGATCTTTCCATCTTCTAAGATCTTGCTCAATTTCTTTCATTAGTGTCCTATAGTTTTCATTGTAGAGGTCCTTCACATCTTTTGTTAAATTGATTCCCAAGTTTGTTTGTTTGAGGCTATTGTGAATGGGGTAGTTTTTCTAATTTTTCTTTCAGAGGATTCCTCACTGATGTATAGAAATGCATTTGATTTATGAATAATGATTTTGTATCTTACTCCTTTGCTGAACTCATTAATCCTAGAAGTTTTCTGGTGGAACTTTTTGGATCCTCTAAGTATAGAATCATGTTGTCGGCAAATAACAATAGTTTGAGTCCTTCTTTTCCTATTCATATCCTTTTAATTTCTTTTGTCTAATTGCTCTAGGTAGAGTTTCAAGGACTATCATGAATAAGAGTGGTAAAAGAGGGCATCCCTGTATTGTTCCTGTGTTTAGAAGAAATGCTTCCAATTTTTCTCCATTTAGGATGGTGTTGGCCTTTGGTTTTGCATAGATAGCTTTTACAATGTTGAGGTATGTTCCTACTATCCCTAGTTTTTCTAATGTTTTGAACATGAAGAGGTGCTATATTTTGTCAAATGCTTCCTCAGCTTCCATTGAGATAATCACATGATCCTTGCCATTAAATCTGTTGATGTAATGAATTACATTTACTGATTTCCATATGTTGAACCGATCTTGCATACCCAGGATGAAACCCACTTGATCATGGTGCACTATCTTTTTAATATGTTTCTGTATGCAATTTGCCAGAATTTTATTAATAATTTTTGAATCAATGTTCATCAGGGATATTGGTCTGAAGTTTTCTTTCACTGATGTGTCTTTGTCTGGCTTTGGTATTGGGATGATACTAGCCTCATAGAATGAGTTTGAAAGGGTTCCCTCCTTTTCTATTTCATGGAATAATATGAGGAGTGGTGGTATTAATTCTTCTTTGAAGGTCTTGTAGAACTTGGCTGAGAATTTGTCTGGTCCTGGGCTTTTCTTGGTTGGCAAGCTTTTTTTGTTGTTTTTTGTTTTTTTTAGTACTGGAGATTGAACTCAGGGGTACTAGACCACTGAACCACATCCCCAGCCCCATTTTGTGTTTTATTTAAAGACAGGGTCTCACTGAGTTGCTTAGCGTCTTGCTGTTGCTGAGGCTTGCTTTGAACTTTCCTCCTATCTCAGCCTCCCCAAGTGCTGGGATTACAGGTATGCGTCAACATGTCTGGCATTTGTTAAGCTTTTGATGGCATCTTTTATTTCCTTGCTTGAAACTGATCTGTTAAATTATGTGTGTCCTCCTGATTCAGTTTGGGCAGATTATATGCCTCTAAAAATCTGTTGGTGTCTTCAGGATTTTCTATTTTACTGGAGTACAGATTTTCAAAATAGTTTCTAATTATCTTCTGTATTCCAATAGTGTCTGTCATGATATTTCCTTTTTCATCATGAATTTTAGTAACTTGAGTTTTCTCTCTCCTTCTTTTCGTTAGGGTGGCTAATGGTTTATCAGTTTTAATTTTTCAAAGAACCAGCTTTTTGTTTTATCAACTTTTTGAATTGTTTCTTTTGTTTCAATTTCATTGACTTTGGCCCTGATTTTATGCCCAGGAAATAAGTAAGAATATTTTTATCTCCTCCCAGATGTCTTCTGTTATCCATGTGTCATTCAATAGCATATTGTTTTGTCTCCAGGTGTTGCAGTAGCTTCTCTTTTTTATTTTATCATTGATTTCTAATTTTATTCCATTATGGTCTGATAGAATGCAGGGTAGTATCTAATTTTTTGTATTTGCTAAGTCTTGCTTTGTGGCTTTTAATAAACACCTAAGTTCTTTTGTTTCTGTAACTTCAGAGAAGGATCCATGTGCTGCTGAGAAAAAAGTGTATTCACTTGTTGATGGATGAAATATTCTGTGTATGTTTGTTCATTCTAAATTACTGATTGTATTATTGAGTTCTATGGTTTCTTTGTTTAGTTTTTGCTTGGAAGATCTATCCAGTGGTGAGACAGGTGTGTTAAAGTCACCCAGTACTATCTTGTGGTCTATTTGATTCTCAAGTGGGAAGATTTAAGCAAATTTCCTATTACCTTCTTTGGGCAGGCTCTTGATTTTATCACTATCTTGCCCTATAAGGGCGCCAAAATTACAGCTTGATTATGTAAGTGTCACGTATGGATCAGCAAATGTTCTCAGGTCAAAAGTAGCTTCCAATGCTAGGTCTAAGTCTCTGAGTTCCCAGGTTTCCCTTGACATTAGCTTGGAAGTACCTCACCATCCTTCTAGCACCTCCTTAAAAGAAGATTCTTTGTTTATGTACCTATTGTCAGCTTTTTAGGTTTCCTTAGGAGAAGAGGTGGTCCAAATTGCCCATCCTGCCAATATTGGAAATAAACACCTAAGTTCTTTTGTTTCTGTAACTTCAAAAATCAGGCAACTCTAAGGAAAGTAACTTTATAGAACACTAAAAATGTAAAATGAGGTGAAAATTCTCTATAATGGAAACTATGAAACATTGATGAAAGAAACTGAAGAGGACACAAAAAATGGAAAGTATCCCATGTTCATGGATTAGAAGAATCAATATCCTTAAAAATGTCCATATTGTCAGGACTCAGTGGTACATGTCTATAATGCTAACAACTCCAAAGGCAGGAGGATCACAAGTTCGAGGCCAGCCTCAGCAACTTAGCAAGGAACTAAGCAACTTAGTGAGACCATTCCTCAAAAATAATTATTAAGAAAGGGCCAAGAATAAAGCCCAATGGTAAAATGTCCCTGGGTTTAATCCCTAGTACCCCGAAACTGTCCATATTACCCAAAGCTTTTTACAGAACACGTTATATCAAAATATCAATAACATTCTTAACAGAATTAGAAGAAACAAGACTGAAATTTGTATGGAACCACAAAAAACACCCAAATAGGGAAAGCAAAATGAGATGGTGATAAAACATAACTAGAAATATGCACTAATTGATGAGATTGCTCCATTTTCAAAGATACCAGATCATTCACCTAGAAAAATAAAGCATATTTCTATCTCAGGTAAGTGTGGGTCAGATGACTGCTGAGATCCTTCTTGGTGCCAGAAGGTATAAAGCATGGTACTCGCGTAAGCTCTGGAACTAGATTAAGACTACATGGGTTCAAATTTTGGTTTCTCTACTTATTAATCATATTAGCCTGGGCAATTTACCTATCTTGACATTTCTTTACTAACTTCTAAAATAGGAGAAATATTTGTTTTTTAAGGATTTAAGTTAATAAGATATGTAAAGAGCTTAGAAAAATCCTGGAACAAAGTAAAGAATAAAGATGGCTAGTAATTGATATTTTTGTATTCAACAACTATTTACTAAATGCCTACTCTGTCTTAAACACTATTTATGAACCTAGGTTTTAAGAAAGTGTACAACTGAATTCCAGTCAAAGAGACATAAGCACAGCATGAGAGTTCACAAGTAAGATATACATATATCTGCATAGAGAGAATAAAAAGTGATATTTAATATTTTAGGAAGTGAGGTTCAGATATAAAAATAGATACTGTTAGAAAGCAACCTAAGATAATTTCTCAGTGTAGCTAAGAAATATGTAGAATTGACTCTATATATTTGCTGAATTCTAAGTAAATCAGATTATCACATTTGGAAATCTATTACATCTGAAATTCAAATTAACACTACTAAATACAGTTTTAAGGAATTAAAAATGCAAGGCACAAATAACTACCAGAAAACTTTCACAAAGAAAAGGCATATTTTAAAACATGCATTTCTAGTCTGTTTTTAAGTCCTCAAAATTTTAATGGCCCAAGTTCAAACTCTGTGGAAAACTATAGTTTTATACACACACACATATATACATATACATACATACACATATATATGTAAACTTTTTCAATATAAATCATCTCAGAACTAAGATATTTCTAAAAGTTATTTAAAATATTGATGATCTTTATACCTTTATTTAAACACTAAGCATTCTAAACATTTCTATCCAGTTTAAATAATGATAAAAAAAAAAAAGACAGGCTAGGGATGTGGCTCAGTGGTAGAGTGCTTGTCCAGCATGAGCAAGACCCTGGGTTCAATGTCTATCACCACCAAAAACAAACAAAAAGGCAAAAAGAAGTAGAAAGAAGGAAAAGAAAAAAGTAATAAAGCCTAACAATATTTATATTTATACCTCAATTTGTGGAAAGCAATACATTCGAATATAAATCTGAACAAATAGCTTTGGCTGCAATTTTGAATCTGATCATACAAAGAAAAGTAGAATGAAGGCTTTACTAAAAATGGTAAGATACTAGTGTTTCAGTTCCCTCTGGCAAGTCAATTCCCCTCTTTAGATTGCCTGTTTTCTCACCCATATAACAGATAACTACATTAAGATGCCACTGGACCAGGCATGGTGGCACACACCTGTAATCCCAGCTGCTCAGGAGGCTAAGACAGGAGGATTGCAAGTTCAAAGCCAGCCTCAGCAATTTAGCTAGGCGCTAAGCAACTCAGTGAGACCCTGTCTCTAAATAAAATACAAAACAGGGCTGGGGATATGGCTCAGATGTTGAGTGTCGCTGAGGTCAATCTCCAGTAACCACCCCCCTATCCCTCAAAAAAGATGCCACTGAAAGATTCTGCTTGCTCCTTAATTTCATTTATTTTCTAGTATTTTCATGTCAGATTAAAGGAATTAACATTCTAGGCTTATTGTTCACATTCTTCAAGAAATGGTTTTCAGGAATTAATATTTAAAAGGTAAAATTGATAAAGACTATTACCTTAAGTTCAGCAACTTGTGATGAAATGTGCCACATAAGGCTTTCACTAAGGAACTTCATACCATATGGGCCTAGCAGTTCTGATAATGACCTCATTTCTGAAAGAAAATGTAATTAATTTTATCCTTTTGACATAGCAAATGCATTAAGAAAATGAACATTAACACCATGGAATATCTATTATAGAAACAAATTATTAATATAATATCCCAAGAAAACTCTGTGATAAAAAATATAAGATGCAGAAGTACTTCTAAGATATAATGTACAATTATGCATAAAATTGAATGAAAATAATCACAGCAGAATGGAAAGCCAAGATGATTAAGAGAAATTAAGTTTTTAAGGAAAACAAATTTTCTTCATTCTCTAAACTATGTTATGGTATTATTCACCTGATATGTCAGAATATTCCTCTGCATTGAATGTTAATTCATTTTCTGTAGGTAAGTTCACAAATGCTTTCATTGCAGGGAAATAAGCTATATGGCCATTGCTCACTTGTCTCAACAAAGTTTCCAAGTACCTAAAGAGAAAAGTAAATTTATAACTGGAATAAACTGTTTAATTCAAAATTTATTATGGTATACATCCTACATATAATTTTAAGTTGAGTGAAAATATGAATACTTATCCATAAAAATTAATTTTCCTAAGTAGTGCATTACTAAACAAACTTCTATCACTCCAAATTTCTAAATGTGTTCCTTACCAATTTGTGTATAGACTTGTAATGGTTGGCTCTCCATGACTGTCTAAATGTTGTGTTTGTTGAAGAAGAACATTATTAAATACTCTCGTAATATCAATTTGCACATAATTTTCTATCGACTGGAGTACAGTCATGTATGCTCTTACACTTGTTAGGAGTTCTGATGGTTTTGCAATTTCCTGTGTGGCTTGATTGTACATTGTCATCCCAACAATTGATCTGGGTGGAGGGAGAATAATAAGATATAACTTTTCAATTTACATACATATAATTCATTCAACCTACTCACATGTAATATTAAATTAGTAGTAAATTTAAAAATAATTTTTATAAAGCTATGAAATTACTACCGTCATTATCTTCTCAAGAAAAAAAGCTAAATAAAAAGAATATGTAAAACTACAATGAAACAAATATAAATGATTAATAACATTCTAAGAACATTAGTTATAAAAAGAATTAAAGCACAAAGAGAGTTTTTGAAATTGTTTAACACATGTTGATTATAACAAGGACTACAGGCTATATAGTCCATAGTTTGAATTCATTTGCCACTGCTGCCAGGATTTTTAAAAGTTTTATGCAAATTAACTACAACCCACATATTTAATAGCCACACTATGTACTTATTATTACCAACATTTCATGGATGAAGAAGAAACAAACAAAGGCTCAGAATCCAAGTAAACTAAAAAAGGTCACTCTGAAAGCAGTTTGTCCATCCATTATTACAATTCTGTCTTACTGCTACCTCTCAACAATATACATAGCAGTCAAAACAAGGCAACAATGTTACTGTTCTTTAATCACTCACAGCACATTAAAATATAGCTTTGTTTATGTCCCAAGAAACTGTATGAGGGTAAAATAGAAACAAATTTGAAAATACTTCTCTAACCAATCTTTTACTCACAAGGCCACCTCTATTTCACTTTCTTTAAAAGCTCCCTTGGACATTAGATCTGTCAAGATTTTAGTATGTTTACAAAGACATACTAAAGACAGATTCTTAAAGACAAGCAATAAATTCCTTCACTAGAAACAGGCCCCAGCAGAACCAACTCAAGATGACAACTGTGTGCAAATGATCAGCAAAAATCAGCCCACTCACATTCACAAGCTATCTGTCCTGGCATAAAAATCTTTCCCAGGTAAATAAGTTGTGCCCTTGCCTTGGTCCTGATCACAAAGTAGATGTTTGATGAAAAGAATATTTGCTTATCCATGGATTACAGACAAGATTTTTTATATACAAGAGCTGTAAACTGAAGCCTACCTTCCACCCACCAATCTCCCACCCTAGCCCTGTTGAGAAAAACAAATCCCAGAAGACATGATGTCCCTTTGGTTTAAATACTAGGGCATTTTGAGTTTTACTCTCAGGATGACTGCCTAACTAAAGAGAGCTAAAGACAGTCTTTGTTTAATAGTAGCCTATTTTCTGGTCAACTGATGATTTAATACTCAATTTGGCGCCTGTACATACACTGTCCTATTTTGTTCTTTAAGTCTTACCTTAGCTTTATACTGTTTTCTTATTACTTACAGTACACGTGCTTAACTAATAGCAAATACAAATATTACTTGTTAATGACCAGAGAAACTTTTGAAAACCTTTGGCAAAATTTTGTTTCATCAATTGCTTTAAGGATTTTATGGAGGAAAAAAACCTGTCAAATAAATTAACATTTTCTTTAATAAATGCATAACTTTACCAAAAAAATGCAGCAACATTTATAAAGTCAAGGGGTGTCTGACTTACCACATGCAGTGTCATTTTAAAAAATACATCCATGACTTACAAAATTCTAATTGGAATCAAGTCCTCAAGATAGTGGACTTCAATACATTTAAACAGCATATGCTTAAATTCAGAATAGACTTGAGTTCACCTGGTTCTGAGGTTTTCAAACATTTGACTCTGACCTATTTTACTATAAGATATATCTCCAGTAGCACAACTCAGCATACACATACATATACATAATTGAAAAGTTTTACACAATGTATTTTTTATTTCTTCTTCCTTCTTTCCCTCCTAATTCTTCTTTATTTAAATATTAACAGTCTACTAAACTGACTTTATGACTTTATTGGGTTGCCACTTCTAAGCTGTAATATACTCATTTGTTATAATAATCTCATTTTGCACATAAAGAAGCTAAAACAAAGATTAATGGATTAACTTGTGTTACCAGTTAATAACAACAGGTAGGGAACAAAAACCTGGGTAATTCATATAATTCTTAGCTCACTACTCTTTACATTTCCCAATTCATTATTCTTTATACTATACCAGTTCTACTAATGCTTTTCCTCATAAAAGGAAACAATAAAGATACCGACAATTAATATAACAAACACATTAACTGAACAAATAAGCAAAAATAGTTTATATTCTTTCTTACTTAGTAAAGCGGATTTCCAGGTGAGAAGTCAAATATTCTCGTGGTGTAAAGGTATGTTCCCATACAACCATATTTGGTACATAATTTATAGAGAAACATAACTCAGAAAGTGCAGTGTGCAATTTATCAAGGCTGAAAAAAATATTAAGAAACACTAAATAAAATGTATGACACTTCCCCATAAATGGTACAAACTTAATTTTATAAACATATCAAAATTTATAGTTAATTTCAGACTTTGATTCTTTCTTTCTTAAACTTACAAAGTTCAAAATATTTATGGGTATAACTAACTTGTTATTTGTAACTTAAAAGAGCAATTTTTGAAAGACAGTATCATTCATCATTTGTTCCTACATTCAGCTAACAATGATTATACTGAGTTAATAATAATAACTTATTCTGCATTCAAAGACAATCATTTCCAGCTACTACTATAATCTGTTATGAGAGAAGGAACACTGTTTAATAATCAATCAAACAAGTAGACAAAGAGCCCTGAATGCTCCCTGGTCTAATATTTGTTTCAAAAAGACGATCCCAGGTATATTCTAATATTCCACTACATGCCAAAATAAAGTCTCAGTTACCTGACTTTAAATAAGTAACAAATTACAGGTTGCTTATAGTATACCTCAGAAAGTTTTTAAGACAGATTCTTGGCCTTCAATAGTCAATATATTAAGACAAATACCACCTATTAAGTATATTGTATTCTAAAGTCCAAAAAACTTATTTTAGAATGAAATAAGCACTAACAGGTAAATCAGGCTCACAAAGTTGTTTTTTTTTTAAAGGCTAAAAAATAAAGAATACATAATTCCTACCATTTTCTCAGCACTAATGCTACACGGGAGAAAGGTCTCTACCAGAACAAAAAGACACAATAGAAGTAAATGGCTTACTTGGTCACTACAAGCCTGTTTTTCCTCATGCTTTCAACGCCTGGTTTTTCCCTTTCAGGTTCCCCTTTCTTACCAGTCTGTTTTTTCGACTTTTTATTCACTGCTTGACTGATGGTTTTGGCACAATGCTTAGGCAGCAACTAAATTTAAATAGGAATGAAATCTTACATTACACAAATGGAAAATAATTCTTTCAGTCTGACAAACAAGAAATATAAGCATAATTCACAGGCAGAAAGAGAGCTACACTACACAATACTGTAGCCATGTGGCTACTATACACTTGAAATATTCCTGGTTCAAATTTTGTTGATTGTTAAGTGTAAAATACACAACAAATTTCAAAGAATAGAAAAAATGTAAAATATTTCATTAGTAATATAATATCCTAAAACTTTAAAATATTGTGTACATTGAGTTAAAGCAAATATATATTTTAAATTGTTCTCTCCTATTTCTTTTTATACTTTAAATATGGTTACTAGAAAATTTAAATTACATATGTGGCTCACATAATATTTCTACTGGACAGTGCTGAACCAGAGAAATGAATTTAGTCATTCCATAGTGTCTATGTGGAAAACAGGGAGAAACAAAAGGGAAATTGACGACACTGGAAAAGGCCAAATTCCACAAGAGCCTATAGAATTCAGTTGAAAAGTAAAAACGTACAAGAGGCCTACAGTAAGTTTTGATGGGGCTTAAAACAGTTCAGTCCCCATTAACTGTCAAAATGATCAGCCAAATCTCTCTGAGTGCCCCACACTGAGGAGAAACTCCTAGAAGTAAAATCAAAATTAGGACAAGATAAGGACAACAGAGATGAATGAAAGAGAAGACACAGGCATGAAGTAGAAAAAAAGACTTAGGAAATTTGGAATAACAAGCAGTTATATTTACTAATGCTTTATGAAAACCACAGGAAAAAATGTGTTCTGGGTAGTAAAAAAAATATTCTGAACAACTACTCCTTCTAAGACCAGGGAAATAATTTCATATAAATCTTACAACCATGTAGTCAAAACTGATTTGGAAAAGAAAGAAAAATATATCATCATGTGACTCTCAAAGGAAAACTTTATAATAGAAGAAAATGAACATTTAAAATATTCAGAGAAAGGATACGTGAAACAAGGATTATAAATGTAGCAAAGAACTTTCTGTTACAAAAGGCATAAACTATCAGCAACATTCAAGAATATAAGAAATACCAATACCTACCAGCCCTTCCTAATACACTAAAGGATAAGTTAGCAAATTATTACCTGGTCACTAAGAGTACACTGTTCTGTGCAAATATCAGTGATGAGATTTCGAGCTTGTTTGGCCATTTCATCCAGGAACATATTACATAAGGAGAGACTGCGATCTCCAATATGATGTCTCTGTTAAGATAAAATGATGATAACAGTAACAATAGTTACAAGAAAGTAGTCTGAATTAAAACACTAAGTAAACATGGAACATTAGGTCAAGTCCTATTCTGCAAAAAGGAGTGAATGATGTTACAGATTTCTTTGACTTCTTTTAACAATTAACCTACCATATTGTATTTCTACACAGTTAACATAAAATAACAAGTACCTGTTGATTATACAAGAAATATATGGTTAGGAAGAATCTTCAAAGATCAGTATTTCCTTAACATAAAAAACTATGCATTTAATTTTCACATCCAAAAAGTCCTAAATCCAGTTATGCAACATTAAAAAAATAAACATATGTGCAAGAACAAATTTAAATTGTTTTCCAATCTTATCTCGTTTAAAATTTACATGTAAACAGAAAAAGAACTCAAATATTTAAATAAAAGCATTAGAAGGGCTGAGATTGTAGTTCAGTGGTAGAATGCTTGCCTTGCATGCGGGAGGCACTGGGTTCGATCCTCAGCACCACATAAAAATAAATAAATAAAATAAAGATATTTGTGTCCATCTACAACTTAAAAAAAAATTTTTTTTTAAAGCATTAGAAATCAAGTTGTAAACTCATAAGACATTCAAAACTCTAAAACTGGTCATCCCTTACCAGGGGGAATAGAAGAAGAAAAAAGGAGGAAGAGGAAGTAGGAGAAGGGGGAGGGAGAGGGAGAGAAAAAGAAGAAAATCCAAATAAGCAAGCATGCTTTGAACAAAACAAAGAGAATATTTTAAGTTTTATCACACTACATATGTATATGTAAAGACACACATACTTCTCTCAAATATATCCATCTCTACAGGAATCATTATTTTTAATGTTCGCAGTACCGGGGATTAAAACCAGGGCCTTGTGAGTTAGGGTTCTAATACTAAGTCATATCCCAAATCCTGTATTTTCTCCAGTTCTGGTGAATTATAACAATTTGATTGTTTTTTCTTGTCAATGGCAAATAGGATACTGAAATCCAAATTTATTAAAAGTTTTCCTTCCCTTCCACAATTATAAATGTAGAGATTATATACAGTATTTGTTTTGCTAAAATATAAGAAAATGTAAAAATAATTATGTTAAAAAGTAACTTTCCCAAAGATGGTGGAATGAGATGAACATCATTACCCTAGGTGCATGTTTGATTGCACATATGGTGTGATGCTACAACCAGAGAAACGAAAAGTTGTGCTGCATTTGTGTACAATAAATCAAAATGGATTCTGCTGTCATATATACTTAATTAGAATAAATAAAAATTAACTTTCCTAGATTTATCAGGAGACTTTACAATGTAGTTTATTTAAAATGCCCTTTAAAATTATAACAGGAAGCCAAACCAAAAGGGATCAGCAGCCAGATACAATTAAATATTGTTTACCAGCTAGAGGGTAAAAAAAAAAACTTCTCAACATGCCATACAAGTCTACTATCCTCCCTCTGCCTCTTACTGCAGTGCTGAACATAGACTTTAGGAGGACAATGGCTGAGGAGACAACAACAATAATCCATGCAAAAGATGGAATCCAGTTAGTGTATAGATAGCCCTTCATATCCACAGGTTCCCCAGCCCTAGACTCAAGTAACCATGGACTAAAAATATTTGAGAAAAAAAACTGCATCAGGACTGAACAAGTATAGATTTTATTCCTTGTCATTATTCTCTATACTTGTCATACTTAACAACTATTTAAACAGGAATTACATTGTATTAGGTATTAGAAGCCATCAAGGGATGACTTAGAAGTATACGAGAGGACGTGCACAGCTTACACGTGAATACTAGGACATCCAGATTGTGGTATCTATAGGGCATCATGGTGAGGAAAGAGTCAATAGCATATCTTAAGTGTCAAGATTGGGATTAAAAAATATCCATTCCATCTAAGAGAAATCTATAAATCTATTAAAATTCTTGCACAAGTATTAATTCTAAAAGTACTTCCCCAAAATCTTCCTTCAAGCTAATCTGTCTCAAAGTCCTCTTTCCATGGAATACTAGCATACCATGTACAACAGATATTATCTAATGCTTAAAGATTCTGACAATGTTAATCTTACCTCAAATTATTGTAAGTTCTGCAGATCTAAGTTATGGAACAAAATCCTAAGTTTCAAAGAAATATATTAATTTTAATATATATTGGTACCACACTTACAAAATGGTATTTCTTCTTTAAAACCAAATATATCGTTCCCTTTTTAATGTTCTTATCTTCAATTGACAAATGGAGAGTGTGTGTGTGTGTGTGTGTGTGTTTGTGTGTGTGTACAACAGAATATGATGAGAATCAAACCTAGGGACTTGCACATGTGAGGCAAGAACTCTACAGCTGAGCTACACATCCAGCACCCTGATGTATATAAGCACCATCTAAAGATCCAATCAATACCAGGCATGGTGGTACACGCCTATGATCCCAGCAACTCAGGAGGCTGAGGCAGGAAGATCAAGAATTCAAAGACAGCCTCAGCAACTTAGTGAGGCCCTAGGTGACTTATCAAGACCCTAACTCAAAGTACAAAAAAAATAAGGGCTTGGAATGTGACTCAGTGGGGTTAAGCGCCCTTGGATTTAATACTGGTAAAAAATAAATAAATAAATAAGATTCACTCAAGCTAGTTAATGTATCTATCAACTTCACCAACTCAGTTTTTTGTGGTGAAAACATTTAAAAGGTAGTCTAGCAATTTAAAAACACACCTTATTATTATCTGCGCCACCATGAAGTGCCATAGGTCACTACCTCTTTGATACTGAGTACATTTGAAACTTGTGCTTTGACACTTAGGCTCAATAAAACTGACTGATTAGTCCAATTGCTCATCAATTGTGTATATGTGTGTGCATGTGCCTACCTCACAAATATCAGCAAATCTGGATTTTGTTTAATGAATCTATTAACATAAGCCAGAAATTTCTCTTTGATTTTGTTTACTCAATAATCCATTACCTACATTTTCAAGTGCTTTCAATAATAGTTCAAGATGAAAAGCAAGCAAGTATACAAACTCAAGTACTGTATGTGTGTATATATATATATATATATATATATATATATATCTGCACCATAAGTATTACCTAACCCACCTTTTATTTTTCCTAAATAAAATATTTTATTTTTTTTGCATTTGGCTATTAAGGAAGGCACCAGTGCACAATACAGACTAAATACAATGTGCTATTCTAGTCCAGTTTCTTCTTGTTTCCAGAAGTGTCATATCAACCCCAATGCATAGTGTGTACAGTGAAAGATGGAGCAGTTAAGTCTCTCATCCTAACACAATAGTGAGAACTACATTTAACATCTTGATATCCAGAAACAATATGTAACCAAAAATAAAACATTGTTTAATAACTGTTAAAGTTTATATAGCAAAATTCACTTTAAATTTAGGGTAAGTCAGGCAAAATGTACAAAGACACAATGTACACGGTGAAGTTTTAGCAAACACAAAATTTATACATTTTTGTTCCATACTGTAAACTAAATTTAAAGTATGAATACTGCATATAAGTTTTTTTGTAAAGTACAGGATAGAGGAAAATTTAGTATATTATCAACTTTGCATTTTGCTTAAGTTGCAGCAGGGACATAAACCACTTGTACAGTGCTATAATTTCTCCAGCAGGGGTTTGATGAATACACATCATCATGCTGTGTCCAGCAGGAACCTGTCTCGCTATTTATTTTAATAAAGGCAATTACAAGTGGCTTTATTATATGTTCTAATATATACATACATATATTTATTCATCCACATATATATTTTAGCTATTATACCTTAATCATATTATCTATGCAAGCATTTTTTTATTCTGCAAAAAAATGATTTAAATGGGAAGTGGATTATAGAACTTCGTAAACATGAGTTGGCTACAAGTTTGATCTAGACCAGATAAATCACAGTACTACACTGAAATTACCTCTTCTGGACACAGTTCATGTGTGCAACTCATAAAATGAGTGCAAAGTAGAGGAAATGCAATTGAGTATCTTGACTGAGAGGGTAACTCCAAACACTGTTGAAACATCTTCTCAAAAGCACGACTATAAAAACTATATTAAGAAACAAATTGAAAATTAGAATTGCAATTTTTATAGTTATAAATAGTCACATTAACAGTTAAAACAAAAATTTTCTGATATGATACTACATAGTTAATTCAGTTCAATTCAAGTTCAATGTAAGTTGTCAACTGTCGGGATTTACTCCCTTAAGAAGAGAATAGTTATTTTACCAAAATAGCATCTTTTACATGCCAATAATAATTTCAGAGTAACACAAATGTTATTTGTATATCATTAACAAATATTTAAGATGAAAATTAAAAAGAAAATAAGCCATATCTATGGAATAAGACTATATGATATTCAAGTCTTACATTATTAAATTTCATCAAAGCTGTCATCAATTGTAAGAGGTAACATTAAGTACCAATGAGAAAAGAAAACTGTCGAATAAATAATCACATGCCATTAGTTTTAAACTACATCCAAATTTCAGGTGTTAAATCTAAATGTAAAAGAATACATATGGATACAATGCAGTACATCTCAGAGTAATGAGAAAAACAGAAACAGTAAACACATCTCTGCTGAATGTGCCATGTAAATTAGAATGCAACTGTGAAAGGATGTGGATAAAATTTAATGAAATATAAATAAAAATTACAAATTTGAAACATTATTCAAAGTGATTTTAGTTTAAGAAAGTGGAGAGGAATATCTAATTGTTGTACCTTTCTTTTGTCATAGAAACCTTTCTGTGGCTAAAAATATATGAATACCTAAAACGTCCCATTTTTTTCTAGGATAGCCTTTGGGTGAGAAAGTAATATAGGTCTCCAAATAATCTTTAAAATTCTTGTAAATCTGATATGTAATATATTTAAATCTAAAAAGTGTACATATTGATGTGTTCATGAGTTTCTTTAAGAAGCTGGCCTTTTCTGCCTGATGATTTAGATTTCTTCTATAATACTGCTAACAGGTTTTTTTAAAAGTGCGCAAATGATCATAGATTAGGTGTTTTCCAAAATGAAAGAACAGAAAAGTTTTTCACAATGATCTCTGTTCAATAGCTAGAAATCAGTACCACTATTCACTCAGATTATCTCAGCATTTTAGAAATAAAGAGACAGACTAGGTTATTGTTATTCACTTCCCTAAAGGAAAAAAAGGAAAAAAAAGGCCAAGAATCAGGAAATACAGTTGATACTATATAGCTATGAGCCAGAATACTTGAGTTTGAATTCTGGCCCCACTGTTTATTAGTCTGATCACAAACGAGTTCATTTATTCATTCAAACATTTATTAAGTACCAAAAACATAACCTTCCTTCAAAGGTTTCTAGGAAGGAAGAAAAGGGACAAAAAGTAAACGACAGTACTAAGTATTAATAAAGAGACTATGACTAAAACAAAGGACAGTGAAGCACAATACAGGGAATCATCATCACATCATCATAACACTAATATTTAATTTAGCACAATAGGAGTGAAATTACCAGGTACTTAGTAACTTCCAACATTTACTCTAATTGACCCTGATGCACAACTTTTTGCCCTTGGTCTAACCATGCAAAGGAGGGACTTAAGGTAATCTGAACTATTTTTCATACCCTCAAACAAAATCCAAGAAACAAAATTCACATCTAAAAAATTGTTCTTATCAAGAATTAAAACTAGACGTTAAACCACAACTTGGTAAATTTCTTTTTGTTGGTGAGTTTTAAAGTAAGTCTACTATTTCCTTTATTCCTAAGAGTCTTACTGAATTGTCAAAACCAGGCTAACATAGAAAACAATCAAGAAACTTATATTTGAATACTAAAAATGTCAAATCTAGATTTGGGGAAAATTACAACATACCAAAATATGGAGAGATCTGATGTTTCCACCAACATTTCCACCAAGGAATCTACCATTTTTGTATGAAAGATTATTGTATTCATCATCTTTCCAAGCTCTCGGTGATCAGCAAGGCTAAGTGAAGCCTTAGAGACACTAGTATATGCCTGTAAAAGCACAACAAAAAATAAAAGTGGTTTAGGTAGAGACCAAAGACTGATTGGTCATTCTATAGGGAGGAAACATCCATTACTGAAAAATATTTAAATCATTTATTGTGACACTATACATCTTTTATTTTGTCTGTAATAATCCTAACTTGAAATTCCTATAAGAATTTCCTTAAATAAATTGAAATATTAATATCCACAAAACAGAATCCAAGATATGGGTCATCTTAAATCCCAAAGGAACTAAAGTTAACAATATCAAAAGTATAAAGCAATTAGTTTTTATGTTAACCTTACCAAAAAAATTTTTCAATCTTAAGAAAATGAATAGAGCAAACATCAGATGAAACTAAGTATCATATATGTTGACTCATTGAGATTTTAGATTATACTGAATCACTAAAAAACTGGATAGTATACACTGCACTGATTTGATGGAGTCTATAAAAGTATGAAAGATAGTAAAAAATTAGGGTAGGTCAGCCAAAAAGTTAACAGAACTTAACCCAAATCATCAAGACAAGTTGTAGGGAAAGAAATTCCATGACCAGGATATCAAAATCACAAGAGAACATAATCATGCCTGTGGATACAGGACATTTCAGAGGACAGAGAATAATAAGGGAGGCATCTATGGAATAAATACTGCTTACTATGCCCAGAGTTTGTAAACAAACAAACAAAAAGAATAGTGAAAATGAGATTCACCTAGATTATATACAGTATTATATATCATGGTAAAAAAATTTAAATTTTTGGTGAATCACAGAGAGTTCTGTGCGATGGCCAGTTTTTGTTTTGGAAAGATGGTTCGTGTAGGGAGGGCGGGAAGAAACAGTAAAGTGCAGTTAGGAAAGAAAAGAAAAGGAGAGAAATCTATCTGAAGGCCATGGAGGCAATAAATGAGACAAGAACTATGATGATCTAGTCTAAGATAGAAGCCATTTAAAGAGCTTTATCTGGGAAATTACCAGATATTATGGGCAACAGAAAAATTACAGATGTTGGCTAGAGTTCTGGGTGTTGGGGGATATCCTTCATGGATCTCATGCACTCCTATACATTTGTTGGGTACATAAGAAATGCAAGGTCTGGAATATTTCCCAGGATACTTCTCAGGGTTGTTTTGCAGCTATGAAACCTGAGAAATGAAGTAATGTTTTCTTTCCATACAACAAAGAGTAAGCATGCATACTGTTGATGACAGAACGGAAGGCTCCTCAAACTCAGTGTTCCCTAGCTGTGACACAAGTCCACTACCTGTTACATAGTTGCCCCCCTGGCCACCACTGCAGGACTTATTGGATATGGACAAATCAAAGAATATGTGCTGATCCTCATACTGCTTCCTGCACTGTGAATAATGAAGTACTTGGTCTCTGCCCCGGAAGGCTCACGTCTTTTGCCGAAATCCATGGAACATTAAGAACTTGCCTTCTAAGTAAAACAAAAATCAGATCTCAAACACTACAATGGCAGAAGGCTGTTGGGTGGATGATGTTACCATTCACTAAGATAGCAACACCACAGACAAAGCAGAGTTTTGCATTTTATTAATTAAGTCTGTCAAGAAAGGGAAGGGAATGAAGAGTAATGAAGACAATACTTTGAGGTCAAAATATACTCTGGGTATTTATCACAAACTAAGCCTTATTAGATTTATTTACCTTTAATCAGCTTTAGACTATAAAGAGAATTCAGTTGTGGCCATGAATTCAGTAAAGACTTCGATTAACTGATGTTCATTTCAATGACTCAGAATTTAAATAACATTGTGAAAATAGATTCAGAAAAAAGTAACAAAATAAGATAACTTGATATAGAACACTCATGTGAAAGGACTGAGGAAAGAGAAACATGCTACTAAATACTTTTAATGTCTAAGATCAGAACAAACCAAATAATTTAGAATACAAAAGGGAACAAGATATTTGAAAAGGAACTAAAGATGACTAAGGGATTGATGGAAAACACAGAGGAATGAGATCCTTTAGGAAGTAGGAAAAAAAATGACAAAGAATACATATATAAAGAAAGAATTCTTGGAGCTGGGATTGTGGCTCAGTGGTAGAGCACTTGCCTCGCATGCAAGAGGCACTGGGTTTGATCCTCAGTACCACATAAAAATAAATAAAATAAAGATATTGTGTCCATCTACAACTAAAAAAGAATATTAAAAAAAGAAAGAATTCTTTTAAGAGTAGAAAAAAAGAGAAAACATTAAAGTGACCTATTGAAGAACGTCAGGATCAAATTTGGATGGGACTCCAGTGAAGGTACAAAGCACACTACTAATATTCTCCCAAAGACGACTTCTTTTGGCCCTATCTTAGGAGCTACTGGTATTTGTCTACAAAACTCTTCTTGTTTCTTAGGCCAGCTTCCTTTATCTAATAACTTTTCTACCTGAAACTAATGGTCAGTGATAGAAGTCAAAGAATGCGTTTATCTTGTGAATATCTGCTCCTTCTTACAGTAAAACTTCATATTCAAAAGTCACTTTATTTGCCCTTTACTCATTGCCTGTCCTTTTCCTGGACAAGCTACTTTCTAATTCAAGTTCTATCCATCTTTCAATTCCTAGGTAAAATCTGGCTTTCTCTCTAAAGTCATTACTAGCAATTCCAACTGCATAAAAGCTTTCTCCCTTCTGAGAAGAGTATTTAACTAATAATTATATTCTATCCAATATCTTTTTAGGTTTACAACTGCCTTTTAACTGTTTACATCTTGCATGCCTTCTTTCCATAGCTAGATTATAAAATCCTCAAAGGAGAGGATAATTCCTCTCTTCCTCTTCCCCTAAGTACTAGAATCTTACAACTAGTGAATTGATGTTATCCTCTATCTATGTATAATGAATCAAATTGCACTCTGTTATCATGTAAGCCTAAATAGAACAAATAAATAAATTAAATATGAAAAAAAAAGAAGTGCAAATTTCAGGTAAAAAAATAAAAATAAAAAAAATAAAGAGCAACTAAATTCTATTGTTAAATTGACAGTACACAGAAAGATGTTAGCTTCAATTTTTTAAAAATATTTTTTAGTTGTAGATGGACACAATACCTTTATTTTATTTATTTATTTATGTGGTGCTGAGAATAGAACCCAGGGCTTCATACATGCGAGGCAAGTGTTCTACCACTGAGCCACAACCCCAGCCCGTTAGCTTCAATTTTAAAGCCCTTTAAAATCACATGAGAGACCTATGTAACTGAACACTGTTGAAATCTAAAACTATTTCTGTATTTCAGAAAATTAACACTTATAGCACTAGATCAGGTATTGATGATAAACTATGGCCTTTGATCTAGTTACTTGTTTTTTATAAATAAAGTTTTATTCTAACAGAACCATGACCCTACATTTACATATTGTTTATAGATGTTCTCAGGACAATGGCAGAGCCAAATAACTATGACAGAGAATGGATGGTCCACAAGCCTAAAATTTTTACTAACTGGTACTTTATTTTTTAAAAAGTCAGTAACGGGATTACATGTATTTTGTTAAAAAAAATGTTGTGCTTCTACTTTAAATATCTGAATCAGGATAATCAAGAGATACTGGTATTTAAGTTTTAATTTTTTATAATTTGTTTTAAATTATAAAATTATAATAATTTACTTTATTCAAAAGCACTTTTATATTGTCTTAAATTAGAAATACACTTATCCAAGCTTAATAACTACTACTATGTGTTTCTTTTATAGTTAGTTATACAAAGGAAGTCTTTCCATTAGGGATATAACCATATATATATATATATATATATATATATATATCTTCTATAAAATTTTTTATGTTAACTAAGGTATTCAATAACAAAACAGAACGATAATAAAATTGTTATTCATACCTGTAACCTAAACCAATCTAATCTCATTCCTCTGAAATCAAATACTTCTCCATCTTCAACTGCAATAATGGGGGGGAAAAAAGATTACAAAGCAAATTAATGTTTTCACAAATATGTAATCATATCATACAATTTAAGAGCTAAAACATTTCCATTTCTGAGTATATAACCAAAGGAATCAAATCCCAGAGTCTGAAAGACATTTGTAAACCCATGTTCACAACAGTACTATTTACAATAGCCAAGAAGCAACTTAAACATCCTTGACAGATGAATGGATAAACAAAATGTAGCACATAATTATAATGGAATATTATTCTGTCTTAAAAAGAAAGAAAATTCTGATACATGGCACAATATGGCTGAACCTTAGGGATACTATGCTCAGTGAAATAAAATAGAGCTGGATACAGTGGTATGCACCTGAAGTCCCAGCTACATGGAAGGCTAAAGAGGATCACCTGAGTCCATGGAGTTCAAGGCCAACCTTGGCAACACACTGACATCCATTACTGCATACTCATGCGTGCAAAAGCAGCCTGTTTCAAAGAGTCAAAACTGTATAGTTTTTTTATGTGAGGTATATAGAGCAAACTCATAGGAAAAGAAAAAAAGAACAGGTTTGCTAGGGGCTGATAAGAGAAGAAAATGGAATGTTGTTTAATGGCCAGAGTTTCAGGTTTTCAAGATGAAAAATTTCTGGAGCCTGGCTGCATGAGAATCTGAACATACCTGCCTAATACCATTGAACTACATGGGCAAAAAGAGTTCAACTGGTAAAATTTTCATTATGTATGTAATTAAAAAATAAAAATAAGAACTTTTAATTTAAGAGCTAAGACAGTGAAACACTTCTCAAATCTGTAAAGGAGGCAGTTATGCTAGGAGAAGTAAACTTCTCTCCTAAGCTCTCTGACATCCAGTGTGCTTACATGTCAGTTTGAAGGAATAGTATAAAATTTGAAAGATCCTATAAATAGAAACTTTGGACAGCTTGCTAAATCCCCATAAAATAACCCCATTCAAACTAAATATCACCACATAAGATTACAATGGTTTCATTACTACAATGTAGTAACTATAAGATTTGTTGAATGAAAATACTTGAACATTATTCAGTTGCTTCCAAGGTTTCTGATAATTTTTATAGAGACTACAAAACTAAAAAATAGTGTCAATTTATTAGAATGCATTGTTAAAATAATGAAAAGTAATCTTGTTATAATCAGTTTCTGAGACTGACCTACCTGAGCTCAAATTCTTATTCTTAAATAATAGCTGCTAGAGCTCACATAAATTATGTTAAATAATTGAGAGGCTACCTCTCAAACCCCGAATTTCCAAATCTGTCAAATAAAACAACAGTACATTTAAAAAGGGATGTGGACTCAATGAAATAATATATGTAAAGTGCCTGGCAGACTAAACATTTTATAAATGTTTTTAAGTATTGTTATATGCATGCTTGGACCAAATGTACACTTTATTAGAATACTTAATATCCTTTCTTATTTAACTTTTTTTGTTAGAGAATACTTCTTTTTCTCTGAATAAGAAATCAAGACACCATTCTTATGATTTCTGTAAATACTATCACAAACTCATTTTGGAAATCTTTGCTTCAGAGAGAATAAAGTTAAAAAAAAATTGGTCACGTAAATCCAAAAATGAGATAATTCTGTAAAAATTAACTGTTAAATTCTCTCCTTAATAATCAAACTTTAAAATCTAATTAGAAGAAAAAAGAAAAAAATGCCTTTACTTAAAAGACTTACCTTGTTTCACACTTAGTGAAGTCATAGTGTTAACAAAAGAAGACATGATGATTGATTCATCCTCTGGGCAAACAGAAAGATTCTATAAAATGAACAAAAAGTAATATTAAAAAGATCTAGTTGGGAAAAAACTCACAGGTCTATCAACTAGCAGATAGATAAACTGGTATAGTCATACTATGGAATACTTTCAGAACTAGAAAGGAATGAATATTGATATATACCAACAAGAATCTCAAAAACATTATGGTAGGTGAAGGAAATGAAAAATAAGATTACAAAGTGTATGATTCCACTTTTATGATCATTTTGTAACAGGCAAAATCATATTGACAGCAAATCAGTTGTGGTTGGGGATCTATGAGGGAATATATCATAAAGGTATACAGGAAAACTATATATCATATAGTATATATATCATATATATCATAAAGGTATACAAGGTGTTAGAAATGTTCTACATCTTGAATGTGTTAGCAGTTATATGTATATATACAACTCCCAAAATTCAAAATATACAATAAATGGATAATTTTTAATAACATGTAATTATACTTCAAGAAAATTAAGATAAAAATCCCCTTTCAAACTGATTGAGACAATGAATATTTGGGGGCTGGGAGCACAGTTCAATGGTAGGGTGCTTGCCTAGCATGCACAAAGCCCTTTCAATCCCCAGTACTGCCAAAAAAAAAAAAAAAAAGAAAATGAACATTTGATAAATGAAATCCAAAGTGGATGCTAGAAAATATGTTTTTTAAAAAGTGAATTAGCTAACAAACAATATATATAAAATAAATTTTCAAAACATGAAGACCAACATAATAATGTTAACTATACATGTCACTGAACTATACATTTAAAAATAACTAAATGGAGGCTGGGGTTATAGCTCAGTGGTACAGCACTTGCCTAACATGTGTGAGGCACTGGGTTTGATTCTCAGCAACACATAAATAAAAACCAAGTACTATCAACAACTAAAAAAAGTATTAAAAAATAACTAAATGGTATATTTTGTTTACCACAATAAAAAATTTAACACTATTACAATGAAATATATTAAAAGGTTTGCAATCTTTGCTCTAAATTTACATCCTGACTGGGGATGTAGCTCAGTGGTAGAGTGCTTGACTAGCATGTATTAGTTCCTAGAACAGCAAAAAATAAAAATTAAAAAAAAAAACAAATTTATATTCTAGCAAGAAGTTAAAGGAACTATGAATGTACTCTGCAATAGAAGAAAGTGGTAAAAAGTTCAGACTTTGGAGTTTAGATTTAAGTTTGAATGGCTCTACTTCTCATGAACCATGTGATACTGAGCAAGTTACATTACGTATTTTTCCTTCAGTAAATAATGGTAATTATATGTACCCTCACAGAGTTATTGTATATATTTAATAAAATGTTGCCAATAAATCTAGCAACCTTGAATATCAGTATTATTCTTGCTGCTATTACTACTATTGATACTACAATCCCAAAAGAAATGCTAAGAATTAATTTTCTCACTGTTGGTAAACTCCACTTTATATAAAAGACACCAAGAGATTAAGTGACTTAAACATTAACACTAGTATCAAAAAATCTATAAAATTTATTAGCAAATATTCAGATAGCCACAGCATAGATTCAAAAATTAAAAACATTAGTACCTTAAAAAAATTACATGAAACCAGAATTTTGGTTTCCTTTTTAGATTGCATGCTAATATGAATAAATAATGAATAGTAACCATAACCTCTGGCTTATCTGGTAAGTAACTATTCACAAATAAAATTACAAGGGAATAATATAGATATTCAGTTCTTTTCTTAATGGCCATTCTAGAAAGGAAGTATCTGAGCTCCATCTAGTGGATAAAAGAAGAAATATACTAGTATAGAAAGACCAGTAGCTACATGAAGGGAATTTTTACAGCTCTGTCTCTGTACTGTTTTATTAGTGTACAGTAGTTTCATATATCTATGATTTCCCAAAATGAAGAAAAATAAAGTACTGTTTTCCTTTTGGTCACTTTATTTGGGATAAAAACAAAGGAAATTTACATCAAAATTAAAAAGAAGAAATAATGGAAATTATAAAAGTTAAGACTAAAAACAAATTGAGGAAAATCCAAAATTAAAATATTAGGACACTTAAATATGAACATCTAGATGAAATTTTTATTTACTGGCCATCCTCTAACATATTATTTTAAGAGATTTTTTTTCTTAATACTTAAATTATCACAAACATTATGTCATCTTTTCTCTATCTCCATAGCCACTGTTCGATTTCAGGTTCTTGCCAGCTCTCACCTAGCCTACTGCAGTAAGTTTTCTTCTTTCTGCCTCTTCCCTTGGCCTTAGCAACTGATCACCTCACAGAGCCAGAGTGATTTTTCTAAGTAGTAAATCTGATTTATAACTAACCTCCTTTTCCCCAAGGCCCTCTGTAATTTGGTTAGCATACATTTTCATATCCAGAATAATTATTCTCTTATTGTGTTCCTCCTGAGCTCTATACACACTTATGCATAATACCTACCATACTACACTACAACTAATTTTTCCTCACCTCTATAAAATGTTCTTTTTTCGGGGAGGGGGGATACTGGGGATTGAACTCAGGGGTACTTGACCACTGAGCCACATCCTCAGCCCTATTTTGTGTTTTATTTAGAGACAGTGTCACACTGAGTTGCTTAGCACCTCGCCATTGCTGAGGCTGGCTCTGAACTTGCTATTCTCCTGTCTCAGCCTCCCAAACTCCTGGGACTACAGGTGTGCGCCACCAAGCCCAGCTAAAATGTTCTTTTAACAAGATATAACCATGACTTATTTACATTAATATTTCCACTGCCAAGTACATGATTACATTTTATAAGTGTTTGCTGAACAAAACAATTACTAAAATATCAGGAAGAACAAAAGGGGAAATAATATGAAATAGTTTTTACCTGCACAAGTTCATTGAGGACAACAGCATCAAAGCCAGAAAGGTACTGCACATAATACCTCTGCATTACAGGTCCATATTTCCTTACATGTGCTCTAAGTTCTTCCATGTAAAATATTAATTCAGCAATGTGCCTTTTTAAAAATTCAAGAAAAATATCAAAGAATAAATGCACTGTTATCAAAGACAATATTAAATGCTTTTGATATTATTTCTAGAACTCTGAGAAAGGGCATTTTTAATATTTAATGTCAATTACTTATTTCCAAAATTATTTCATATGAATAAGGAAATTATAGAAACAAAAAAAAGAAAAACTACTAAGACTAAAAACAGATAGAAAGGAAAAGAAAAGAAAATTTGGACATCTCATGAAATATGTCATTTTTTAAAGAGGCTAAATAAGAAAGTTATTTTTTGTACACTCTTACTTCTCTGCTTCGTTTATCTCAGTCATGTTGAAAGAATATAGATTAAAATGAAAGACATCTCAAATGACACACTGGGTTGCAATTATTTAAATGTTTTGTGTAGTCATTTAGAAAAACAAATTCATAGGAAATATTACTGGGCATAGTAAGAACAAACAATACTTAATAACTTTATTGTAACTTTACTATTGGTACTTAATTAGAAAGAAAACAGTATAAGCCGTAATTTCAAATCAGAGGTGATTTTTCTAATTCATCTCATTAATGATACACTACAAATATTCCTATAATGACAAAAACCCCTGAGATGTTTTTCAAAATAACTTTGCTTCAGATGCAAACCCTCACATTCTATAGCCCATGAATCAAAATAAACAGAAAATAATGTTTTTCTAATGTCACTAACTTACTTATCTATAAAGTCATCTGCACTCTTCTTTGGCATGTTATCTGCATGACGAAGAAGCCAGATAATCTCATCACGGGCAAAAGATAATGCCATAAAAACAAAAAGTGCCTATTAAAAACAACAACAACATTATTTACTCTCATTCAAATATTAAAACCAAAATATTCATAATATTTTTCTAAGTGAACAGTCATTGGCAAGAAACAATATTAAATTCAAAAAGAGAAGATACTAACATGAAAGGACGAAAGAGAACCTATAGGTATGTAGGAGGAAGAGCATGTATATAGAAAGAAAGGAAAATGCAGGCAAGTTGATGTATGAGTGTTAGGTCAGCAAATTCATTTTTGGCCAAATGCAAAAATCCTTTCATAGAGTCCCTAACTCATACTTTAGTAAAATTTTCATACAGAAGGAATGCTTTTAAAATTTTTCATATGGTATACATACTGAAATAAGAATTAAATCAATTACCTTGGGACCAAGCAGGCCAGGTTGATCAGAGAGGACAGTAGCCAATTCCTTCAGAGCAGACCTTAAAAATTTACGTCTTTCCCTGTGCATTGAACCACTATAGGGAAAGACACCATTGTAGTTTATCTGTTTCTATTAAAATTATCAGCAGCAACTTAAAGTAACAGCATGTCAGGGTCAATTTCCAAAGTTCTTTTAGGAAACAGAAGGCTCAATAAAAATAATCTTCTATATGTTTATCATTAAATGACTTCCTAAACTTACATTTGCCTTGATTGTGTTACTTTTGTAGCAATGTTTATTCTGTTCTCCATCAATGAAAATGTTACCCATCAAGACCAATACTTCAAGAAACATTTCCCAATAACCACCTTCTACTTCTGAACAATTTCTATAATTTTAATACTATATAAGCTCAGCAGTTCATAAACCAGAGTGTGAGATTTTTGAAAGCAAACCCTGCCTTGTTATATACATTTTTGTCACTTATAGATGGAATTAAACATATTTTAACAAATATCTGGTTATTGACATCTGTATTTGTTAAATATATTCCTATTAAATATATAAAACTGACTAAATAAAAGTCAGTTCAAAAACAGATATGGAAAGGCATAATCATAAATATTTAATATACTAGGCATTTTAAAAATATTATTTTAGTTGTAGATGGACACAATAACTTTATTTTAATTTTTTATTTTTATGTAGTGTTGAGGATCAAACCCAGTGCCCCACACGTGCTTAGGCAAGTGTTCTACCACTGAGCTACAACCCCAGCACCTATGCAAGATATTTTAAAATAAAAATGCAAATTAGGTCTTATTCTCACATATTAACAGAAGGAAAAAAAATAAAATGTTCTACATTTTCCAACTCCTCATACCATGCAAAATGTACACTGTTTCAAGAAAGTTTTAGATAGTTACATAATGGTACATATATAAGTAAATATGCCCAAAATCCAAGTATAAAGAATACCTGGGTTAAAATCAAAGTATAAACACTATTTGAGTTACTTTTCTGTGATACAGTACATTAAAGTCATCTGGTATCATTTCTGTGACGAAAATAGGCACGTTATTTATTTTCATTTTTTTAGAGGTTGATAGACTTCTATTTTATTCATTTATTTTTATGCAATGCGAAGAATCGAACCCAGTGCCTCACACATTCTAGGCATGCACTCTACCACCGAGCCACAACCCCAACCTGGCACATCTTGTTTTGACTATTTTACTTCATAGGGTCACTGTGAGAGTATATATTGCCCTGAGAGAAAATGTTCATAAGAACTTAGGTCTGGCACAATGTAACAAGTTAGAGGACTTACTACTACTTAGTATTATAATTATTTACATAAAACAGCATAAAAGGAATAAAAATATCTTATGTGTAAAAATTGCTTATAAAAAGTAACTATGACACTATTTCTATCCATATAGAAATGAAAATCATATGTACTTCTACAGGTCTAGAAAGAAATTCTAATAACCTCCACAAAGTATGTTAATTTCACTAGAGAATTATTTTTTATTTTATTTTTTTAAACTGGAGATTAAATCCAGGGTGCTTAACCACCAAGCGACATCCTCAGGCCTTTTTATGTATTTATTTATTTTTTGAGACAGGATTTTGCTAAGTTCCTCAAGGCCTCTCTAAGTTGCTGAGGATGGTTTTGAACTTGTAATCATCCTGCCTCAGTCTCCCAAGCCATTGGTATTATAGACGTGCACCAATGTGCCAAACAGAGAATCATTTTTGAATTACATAATGTGCCTCATCCAGGTGATAACAGGCACAAGGAATGACAGAACAGATACAATGAATAAAGATGATTTAAATTCCCAATATCTACCCCACAGCCTAATTTAAATTCTAAAACTTCTTGTGATATTATATTTTCATTTATGGAATAGTACTTGTCTTCTCTCTGCTTTATAGAAATACTGATGAATCAGATATTTTCTCTCCATTATCTAAATTCATTGGAGAAAATATTCTACATATATATATATCATATATATAACAATTAAGTGAAATATCAAATTATGTAGAATTATTCATGAGGTAACATGAAAGTCATTCAAAGGTCTTAAGAACACTAATTTCTAATTTAGGATATCTACATATTTATTAATATAAGAAACAAAATTGGTAGAAGATGTAGAGTTAACATACTTTCAAATGTATACACCATTTGGGACAGTGTGAGACTGAATCAATTTTCATAAGGTAATAAAAAAATGAGCGCAATTTATTGGTGTGGGAACCATAGCAGTAGTAAGAGATGATATTTAAACAAAAGTCCTTTGTCAGGTACTTTGGAGAATTTTATCAATATTTAGAAAATGTTTAAAATCTGTCTACACAAAGGTTACTAGGTATGGAGCTTATATACTTATTATTTTTTCTTGATTAAAAGTCTCCCTCTTCTACTGCCACATCTTGCACATTACTAATCTATATTCACTTCAAAAAAACAATGCTTTAAGAACTTCTTGATTAAAAGTACGACAAATAAAAGAGAACTACTTACGCATGTGACACAGCTGCCTCCTTGCATTCTCTTATGTCATTAATACGTTTATTGTAGCTATGTGTAAAAAGAATAATTGAATAATGTCAATTTCAATTTGATGATTAATGGACAAAAGGAGTCAGTGAATACTAAAAGTCAATTTAAATGACTTATTATCAACTGCTCCTTAAATAAAACGAATGGAAGAAGTCTGTTCACATCTTTTCCTAGAATATTAGGTGCCCCATGAAAGTCTTGCTAGAAAAATAAATCTCACAAATTACATTAAATCCAACAACAAAATTAAACTTTACAATGCAGGTTTTTATTTATTTATTCATTTGTTTATTCATTTGTTGTGGTACTGGGGATTGAATACAGGGCTTCACAAATGCTAGGCAAGTGCTCTACCACTGAGCTACATCTACAGCCCTTTTTATTTTGACACAGGGTCTTACTAAGTTGCCCAAAATGACCTTCAACTTGTGATCCTCCTGCCTCAGGCTCCTGACTAGCTGTGATTATAGGCATGTCACCACACCCAGAGAATATTTTTATTTTATTAAATCTTTCTGTTTCCTTAAGCCAAACAGAGATACTAAAATAAAGTCTCATTATGTCCTAAAAAGAAAAATTCAGAAAAGACATATATAAAGGATCAACAGTAGTGACTCTTTGGGCAAAGGAGTTCTGTGGTGGAAAGGGGGCAGAAAATTACTTGCTTACTTTTAATTATTCTTAAGAGGCAGAATGATTATTTTTTACCTACCATTAAACACACACACACACACACACACACACACACACTCTTATTTTCCAAACCATACCACAGATTTTACAGAAATCTTTATGTTTACTTCAGTTTTTCATAGTCCTTTCATCTTTTAGCCATTTAATGTTGCTCCAACTTACTTTCTTTTTCTCTTTTCTTATCATCCAATTTAAAAGTATCATTGGAAAAACAAATATTGATGAATATTAACTATTAAAAACTCAAAGGTCCTAAAATGTTGAAGAAAAAAATATCTTCCTGACAACTGAACTGGCACAACGACTTACATCAAAATGAACTCCAATTTCTGCATGCTACAATCCATGTGTTCTTTGAGGTAATGTTGAAATACACTAATCCTATAATCCTCAGCCTCTATATTTATTAATAAGCTTTTATATTTATGATTTAACCACCATAATTCATTTTAGTTGGTCATTCATAATTTAATCAAACATTAAAACCTCTCAAATTTAAATTCAGAGGTTCTTAAATGACAAACGTATCATTTTAAAAGGATAACTAAAATCACTTGGTTTTGTAGTGTCATTATATTTACTTGTACCATACATAATCAACTCAATACACACAGACTACCTGGTTTTAAATGTTAAATTTATTTAATATGATTCCATAAAGAGGTACTCAATATGCTAAGAATAATAGAAGCTTCCTGATTTTCAATCTACATCAATTAGAAGATCACAAGGCCCATCTAACACAGAATATTTAAGCTATTCCACCATCTAAAACAAGAGCTGAAAAGTACAGAAGGCACTATTTCTTGCATTATGACTGATATATCACTGCATAAGAATCTCAGAATCACTTATGGTGACAAAAGCCAGAAAGTGGTCATTTGAGAAAGGAGTAGGGGAAGAAAAGACTAGGAGTTGCAGTACTGATCAGAAAAAAGCACAAAATTATCTAGGGATAACAGAAATGTTCTACATCCTGGTCTAGGTGGTTGACACACAGAAGCAGTCACATGCAAAGTCACTGAGCAATATACCTAAAATGTATTTATTTTTCTGTTTCTAGTTTTCAACCTAAATAAAGTCCTAAGGGGGAAAGGGCAAATTCCTTTAATGTCTCCAAGGTACAAATATAAAAGATAAGAGAAAATGCCTAGAAAAGGACCTAGATTTTCATTTGTATTCCAGTCTTCTTCTTATACACACTAAAATTTGAGATATATATTGGCTTAAACTATTAATACTAAACACATTTTTACTTTTTAATAACTAATAGAATCTTTATACAATATTATAAAAAGCTGGACACATTTTTATTTTAAAATAACAATAGTTTTATTTTATCTCAATTTCATTGAGACATTATTGAATTGGACGTGAAATAATGGTAGGCAAATTTCATTTTTATTTGAAGTTAGCAAGCGCAACATGATTATTCAAAATAGATAAAGGGGATCCCAGTATTTTCCAGAAGCTCCTTAGTTCAAAAGATTCTTTTAATTATTACGAAGTATAAGCTCAACTTGACCATTTATATATTGGCTATAGAACCTCAAATGTAAAGACATGAAGGCATTAAAAATTCATGACATAAACTTCAGCGAATTATTAACTTTACAGGAAATAAATGAAAATAGATCACTCGGGTTACCTTCTACTGTAAGGAAACATGACTTCCTATTACAGTGGTCTGACTTTCGTGATTATTATTATCTAGTGAAATACTTTTGCATGCTATAAGTACTTATATAAATATGTTCTATTCTCAAATAATGCTTCTAAAGATTTCAAACTTTTTAAAACATATATGATACTTTCAGTAATATTTATAACTGAAACCATGTATGACTTTCAAAACACCTCTTTCCTTCTGTAGAATACAAGATTTTAAAGGACAGAAACACTAGATTTTTAAATTTTTTATCTGTGGAGATACCTGTAAAAATATGATCACCATCATGTCAGCATAGTTTTTTTAAAAAAACAACCTGCTGGGACCACATCCTGCAGTAAGATGTAGCCTATACCATCTTATTCTGCTCTCAGCAAGTTGTTTTTAAAAATTATGCTAACATGATACATTAACATGATACTTTACTTAGAAAATAGAATCTGCTCACAACCCTTCTCCAAAAAAGATAAATTAATGGAAAGTGTCATACCCTCGGATGTTTACAAATAAATCTTCTGCAGCTTTGTGAATGTGGAAAACTTCATCCCGGAAGAGAGAGAGGCAAGAGCTACTTTGAAGAGCTAGCTTCCAAAGGTTCAGTGCTGTGGCATCAGTATTTAGGATCCCATGACACAAAATAAAGCCAACTTTAAATAAAAAGAAAAGCAAATACACATGTAAGACATTCCAAAGTTCTTTCAGTTACAGTGTAGCTTTTTAAAGACCCTAAAACAACCACAATCACTAAATTGAAGCTTTTAAGTGATGTGTGTATCTGAGTATGAACGAAACAATATTTTTCTTTCACAATTATAACTTTCTGTATTTTGCAAAATCAGTTCTTTGAATTCACACTAACCAAAGAGAAAAAACGTCATTTCTGGATTATGAATGAAGACTTTTTTTTTTTTTGGTACCAGGGATTGATCTCAGGGGTAGTTGACCACTGAACCACATCCCCAGCCTATTTTGTGTTTTATGTAGAGACAGGGTCTCATTGAGTTGCTTAGCGCCTCGCCATTGCTGAGGCTGGCTTTGAACTCGCGATTCTCCTATCTCAGACTCCCAGAGTGCTGGGATTACAGACATGCGCCACTGAGCCCGGCTGAATGAAGACATTTTAATAAAAGATATTTTCAGGGACATATATTCTTTCAATGTACTAAGCTACTCTCCATTATCTGAATTCAAAATATCTTTTACCTTCTATTACCTAATCTTGAAATCCTACACAAATGTATAATCCTATATATGCTTACTGATGTCCTATCTATACCAAGACAGAAGACCTCATCTTTCAGTCATTCAACATTTAGTCAGTGCCTACTATACATGTGCAAGATTTTATGCTGGCCCAGTTACAAACCAGTCTCATTTTCTGTGAGATTTCCCTATGATTTTCAAGTCACTCCCATTTTTTAAACTACTGAATTATATTATAGCTGTACAAGCATTAAGACACTTTAACACATAATTAGCAATTTATCGTTTTTCTCTTTAGCTCAACCTTCCTTCCTTCCGTTAATTTACACAAGCAAATTAACATATTTAAGTAGGTATACATAGTGGCATTATAAATACTAAAATATATTTACCTCCACTGAATTCCTTAAAATATAAAAATTTTTTTTTCATACATTGGGCCCCTAAGAGCAATCCAATTATTTGGTCTGATATACAACAAAATAAACCAAATATATGTATAAAAATATAAAAGAACTCTAAAGAAAAATTCTGTTCATAGAATTTTTTGCCTTATATATTCAATTTTTACGCTAATCCCTCATACCAGTATCTTATACCTATTTGTATACAGTCATTCCTTAGTATACATAGGGGAGCAGTTCCAGGATCCCTCCAGAATACCAAACTCCAGACACTGCCTCATATAAAATGGCATAGTACTGCATATACCTACAAACATTCTCCTGTATATTTTAAATCATCTTTAGTTTACTTATAATTATCTAATGCAATGTCAATGCTAAATAGTTACTACATTTTATTTTTTAGAGAATAGTAAGAAAAAAGTCTATACATGTTCAGTACAGATGAAACTTTTTAAAAATACTATCAATCAGTGGTTGGTTATATCTGTGGATATGGAACCCATAGAAGGATGCCATGCTCAAATTATAAAATATTTGCTACTGACAAAAAAACAGTTTTTCCTGAAAGTTTTATCACTTATATTATAGGTAATAAGGTTTTGTTTTTTTTTAAAGATATAGGTTATGCGTTTAAGTATATGCATTTATTTAAAATAAGATCAAAAAGGGCAAATGAATCTAAATTAGACTGCCTAAAATGAGAGGAATGATTAAACCAAACACTAATCTCCTTTCCCTACCAAGGTCCCAATAAAGGATGGAGATATTTTATATATATATAAAATGTGAACAAAACAGAAGACCAAGACTAGACAAGAAAGTTGGAGAAAATCTTTGAAGATAAAGAGATGAAAATGTATTATCAATTAAATAAAAAGATACAGGAATTAGAAATCCAAACTCTATAGATTAAAAAGAGACCGATCCCAAAGAGACTCCCAAGTCAACCAATACAACAAGAGTAGACTCTGTAAAGAACATCAGGACAATTTTATGTTTAAATTTCAAATAGTTTGGGATCTTCTTCTCTTGGCCGCAAGCTATAATCCAAAATAGTGATTCTCAAAACTTCACCTTATACCAGAATCACTTAGAGAAGTTTATTACATCACAGATTGTTGGTTCTTACTCAGTGAGTTTCTGATTCAGGAGGTCTTAGATAGGGATCAAGATTCTGCATATATAGAAAGTTCCTAGGTGATGCTGACTATGCTGGTCCAAGGACCACACTCTGAACTAATCTACTGCAATGCAATAAAGAAAGTAGAGCATCAGAAGAAAAAATCATACTGTGGGTATTCATGCTAAGTGTGAGGTAACCTTTAAGCTCTGCATTAGCTCCACTCAAGGTTTAAATATACAAAAGCAGCAAATACAAAGCTGGGTGTGGCTCAGTGGTAAAACACTTGACGGGCATGTGTGAGGCAACTGTTTTGATTCCAAGCAGCTCATATAAATAAACAAAAAATAAAGGTTCATCCACAACTCTGTGTGTGTGTGTGTGTGTGTGTGTGTGTGTCCCCACACACATATAAAATATTTTTAAAAATAAAGCAAAACACAGAGTGACTGTTCTTTACTTTGGCAACTATGGTTATTGCCCACTTCCTCACCCATCTGCCTGTTCATTGCACAAAGTCCTGTAATGAGCATTCACATTTAAGGCAAAGAATGAGGGGAAATAATCCTATATCATGCCAAAGATCACCCATGACAGTTAACTCTATTTATCAACCTCATTCTTCAGTCATATATCCATAAACAGAGAGCAACAACTAAAATCACACATTTGAACAAAAGGAATACTGGAAAAGTTGTTTTTTTGAAAGTTGACTAACACACAAAACATGGAAATCTCAATTATCGAAGAAAATATATCACAAAGACATAAAAAAAACAATAAAAAATGGCTAAGAACAGGTACTATGTGTTAAATTCTTCCTCTTTCATACTCAAAATAGTGCTATTCAAAGTGCCAGTCCATTATGAAAATGAACATACAAATTGTGAGAATTTAAAATTTTTCACAAAATTTGACAATGATTTCTAAATAGAAACCTACTGATCTAATTGTCAGAGTAAACTGAATCTAATGATCAAAACTATGGACTTTTATTTTATGTCTTTACTACTTCATTTTTCTAGAAATACTACTAATTTCATTTTATTAAAGTATCAATACAAAAAATTAAAGACAACTAATTGTAGAAAATAAAAAACTATAAAAAATATATAGAAACTATAAAAAAAACTATAGAAAATAAAAAGTCAACAAAACCTATCTAAGTTAATAAATCAAGAAACAAAGTGCTATAAAAGAAATAAAAACTACTCAAAATTATTCCCCTCTGGCATTAAGCCTAAAGAGCGAGAAGAAGAAATTCAACTATATAGCAATTCTCATTCTATGCCATAACGTGTGTCTATTTTACCCACAGTTTACAAGCTTCCTATAGCAAAAATTAATAATTTTACCCCTCATTCATCAAATTGTCAAATAGATGAGTAACATTTATATTTACTAAAGTAAATAAAAACCAAAAACCTTAACTAAATAGAAGTCATCTAAAAAAACTCACTAAAAGTAAAACAAAAATTAGTGTTGAAAGTTACATTGAAAAGGCAACATAAAGTAGATCATGAGCCTTGGTGTCAGCCTTTGTCTTTGTCACTCACTAGCTATGTGGCCTAAGATTTGGGTTCCTCATCTATTATATAGACTCTTTATATTATGACAGGATCAGTATTAGGACTGAATGAGATAAAACACATGTAAGTGGTTTAGCACAGTGAAAAGCACAGAGGTAAAACAGTTACCTCTTTTCTCTAAAACTTAAAACCTAGGGGGTAATCCCCAAAACTAACTCTTTTACTTACAGATGATCCATTTCTCCATTGCATCCAAAGAAAGATATTCACAAGGCATCTTAAAGAAGAGAATACACATTTGTGTTTATAAGAAATTCTTCAAATATTTCCATACTGAGTTACTCTCCTCTCTTCCTTGTAAGAATTCTTACTACTCAATTCTTGCATCAAATACCACAACAAATTTGAAAAACTGAACAAAATTTATATAACCTACATGTAAATTTGCAGTCAATAAGGGGAGAGGTGTGCCTCGTTTACATATGCACTCTCAGCCCTCTTTAAAAAACACTGTTCCTAAATTTTCTTCAGTCTAGTAATGACAACTCCCCAACTATTCAAGCCTATTTCAGAGTTTATATTATTCCAAAAGAAAATTTTAGTCTACTGAAAAAATATTTGCACCAGGATGCTATTGCTATGTTCATAAATACTGATAAATGATTGAAAAGAAATATAACAAAGTTATAATAGTTGGTAAAATTTGAGCTACTATTTTTTCCGCCCCCTGTATCCTTTTCTATATCTTCCAATTTTTCTACCATGATATGATAGGACAAAACAAACTTCAAAGGAAAAATACTTAAACTATTAGTCATATTAAATTAACATCAGTTTTTGTTGAAATCTAAAATCCAAAAAGTAGGATTTAATGAACATTTTATAATAAACTTTGCTGAAAGCCTAATTCTAACCTTAAAAGTTTCAACAACATTGTTTAAATATTTTTAAAAAACACTTATTTTCACTCAAAAAGAGAAAAATAGAACCATACAGTGTCAGACTGTGCAGGATTAAGCATTGTACTGGGTGCACTGATGAGACTTAATAATTGGGCATTTCTCCATTGATCAGCTGAAAGATTCCTTCGAGGATACACCATCTGAAGAGAAATTAGTGCATCTGAAAGAGACTAATTAAAAGAGGGAAAAGTTAGTTGAGAAGTAATTATTTTCTGTTCCAACTAAATTTCAGCTACAACATGCTGTGCCTTTCCCACTGTACCTTTATAAAACAATAGAACATAATTACAGTCAAGCTTACACTGAGTTAGGTTAGGGCTCCCCTCCTTTATTTATTTATTTATTTTTAATTCTACAAAAGCTACATAGATTTTTACATTTCTGAGCAAGGGCTTCACTCAGGATATACTGTTACTTTCTTAGAGGTTAAAATCTGTGTAAACTTTGAGATTTTTATTTCAAGAGATAGAAATCAACTATCATTCTTTCACAAAGTGGAAGTGTCTATTCTGATAATTCCCACTAAAAAAGCAAAAGACTTTAAGGTTGCATGCCTAAGTCTTAAGAAAGCTTAACATGTTTTGTATTTCTTCAAATAATACCTTAGAAAAAGAATCTACTCTATCTTAATATATTACTTAATGTCTATTTGTTAATTGCAGCTTTATTATCAAGATATTTAATGTTTTATCTCATCTGTTTCTTGCTTGCTTTTCTAACTATCCTTGTTATTAATCTTTGCTTCCTAAAAATTCTGTACACTGATTCTTTAATCTGGTCACAAACTACAAGGTGATTTTGTTCAGAGAATACACACCTCCATCTACAAATTTAGCAAACTAAATTTTAGGAGAACTCTGGAATACATCATTTTGCTAAGCTCCATACAATCATTATGATGTAGCCAACCAAGAATGTTTTTAATATTAATTTATATAAATTTAGTTTTGTAAAATTCTGGCAGATATGACAGTCTATAAAAATTCTGAGTATCATGGAACATCAGGAAAATCAGTTAATAAAATAACTATTTATCAGTTAATAAAATAACTGATCTGATTCAAATGAACACTTCTCAGAGTTTATTGATAACACATTATATGCTGAACACAATTTAGTGACTACAGAGAACTTTAAAAGACTGCAAAATAGCTGGATGCGGTGGCACACGCTCCCAGCACTTTGGGAGGCTGAGACAGGAGAATCACGAATTCAAAGCCAGCCTCAGCAATGGCGAGGCACTAAACAACTCAGTGAGACTCTGTCTCTATATAAAACACAAAATAGGGCTGGGGATGTGGCTCCGTGGTCGAGTGCCTCTGAGTTCAATCCCTAGTACCAAAAAAAAAAAAAAAAAAAAAAACCTGCAAAATAACATTTACAGAAATCTGAATCACCCAGCAATAGAAAGAATCAAATCTGAAATGGCCAAATAAAAACAGACTGCACATGATTAGGAAAAAATCAGGTATGGATAGAGAGAGAAAAGAGAGAAGCAAGGAAAAGAGTTCCAGAAAAGAAAAAAGTACCACCAATATCAGAGTGGTATGAGATGACCATGACATGCTCAGCATTTCAATGTATCTTGACACCTCCATCCATAAAGCTGATGGGTTTTACTTTAAAAGTTATGCTATACACTAGCCTCTTTCAAATTAATGAGCTGACTAATTCCTAGACATAAAACCTATATATATATTTGTCAGTACTGGTTCCCTATTCTTTTTTGAAAATACTTGGGATCTTAAGTGTCTCAGATTTGGGATAACGAGATTGTAATATGTACATATACATAACGAGATATCTTGAGGGTAGACCCAAGTCCAAACACAAAATTCATTTATGTTTCACATACACCTTATAAACACAATTTGAAAGTAACTTTGGATCTCTCTCTTTCTCCTTTTTTTTTTTTTTTGCTTACTTGTGTTTGGTAATAGAATTATGCTTGCCTTGTTGGGAAAAAAAAAAAAAAAGAACAAAGAAACTTTGTACAATATTGTTAGAGTGCCTGCACTTTCACTACAACCCATTATATTGGGAATGAAATTTTTCCACTGTAGTGCAGAAATTCCACACCTGATATCAGCACTCAAAAAAAGGTGGATTTTGAACATTTTAGATTTTCAGCTTAGGGATGTTCAACTTTATAGCATAGCTCTGCAAAATATTATGCTGAGAAAATATTTTCAGAATTTTAATGAGAAAAAGATAATCCTTGGGGCTGGGGATATAACTCAGTTAATAGAATGCTTGCCTCTCAAGCACAAGGCCCTGGGTTCAATCCCCAGCACCACAAAAAAAGAGAGAGAAAGAAAATCCTTGGTAATAACTGTATGTCCAGAAAAAACAGATTTATACAAACATTATATTATTAAAAAGTTTAATTGGCCCTTATCATTCAAAGAGAATAACAGACCAAGATTCTAATACTCTAGACTTCAATTCTGGCTTTGACATTATTGCTGCCAAATGGCTTTACTTTGTCATGATACTTCTCTAGCCCTCAATCTTTATTTATAAATGATGAAAGTAAATGAGATACCTAAAAATTTCCTTGAAACACTTAGAAACTATAGGTATGTGAATTAGCTCTACTGCAGGCAAGGCATAACGGCAAGATTTCTTACAACCAAAATTATTTCAGTAACAGCTATTTTTTAATACACATTTCCAATTATTTCCACAAAACTTATTTTTCTCATTGAGATTATAACATAACATAGCTAAAATTTATGAAATACTATACATCTAAACAGTTTATAAAGTAATGCATTTAATTCTCATAACAATCATATGAGGTAATGTATTTACCAAAATTCACTCTGTATTTACCAAAAAGAAAGCTTAGATACAGTGAGGTTGGTTAAGTAACTTATCCAACATTACAGAATCAGTAACTGGCAGAACTAAGATTATAACCTATGGATACTGGTTTGACAGTAGTCATTCTCAAAAACAATAACATATACTCTGCTAACTATTAATACTATACTGGACCTAAAAACTATAATGAATCAATATATTCCTGAGTCTCTATGTAATATTGTGAATTTAACCAAATATTTCTCTGCTTCACAAATGGATAAAAATACATGTAGTTACTTTTCATATCCCATGGAGTTTATCCCCTTTATCTAATTCTACATGCTTATGTCATCTCTTATGACTATTACAGTGTAAAAATAAAACAAAACTGTTTTTACCTTGCTGTGGGGTACAAATTCTTCCATCATCTTTTTTAAAGGGTTTTCATAATCTACAATCATCTGACCAAGCCGTGGATATTCTCGGTCACTTAAAATAGACATATCAAATTATCAATGGGTTATAAGCATTCAAACTGAGAATTTTAGAAAAATTTTTATAATGTAGTTCTACCTTGCTCCATGGGTCATTTCATGAGCATAGTTATATAATCCAATGATTGCCTTCCTTTCCTCAATTCGAGACAGCAGTATCATTAACGTTGTATAGGTAATAATCAAATCTAAGTAGTTCTTTGTTAAATCAAAGTTCACAGTCTAGAAAAGGAATCAAGTTTAACTTTATCCTATCTGTCAAACTTAAACACATACAAAATATTCATAGCAGCTACTGAAAGTTAGTAATTTTCTATAGTTATTTATTGTATCCCTATTGCTGTAATTCTATCAAATTACTTTTACTAAAAACATCTAAAATTTGGGAGTTACAGAAAATAGTTTTGTATCTGTTACATAATTTTATGGCTGAAAGCAAAGGGCTTTCACTGCATTCAAACTAGTAAATTTTAAAAAGCACAAAAACCAGAATAATAAAAAACACCATTACCAGTCTCACCAAAGAAGTAAAAGTATTTTTTAAAAAGTTTCATCACTAACTCAATGAAGACATTTCTCACTTTGACTTACTGTATCTAGAAACTGTCATACAAAGAAAAATTCTATTGAATATGACTTTTACAGGAAAAAATACTGTTTTTATAATTGTGCATACTAATACTAAAATTAACAACTATTTTCCAATATGTACCAGACTTAGTGACAATACAAATTTTTGTTTCTTAAAAAAGCTACTAAAGAAGCCAAATTAATAATACTAAACTTTTTTTTTAATATTTTTTTTTTTAGTTATAGATGGACACAATGTCTTTATTTTATTGCTTTGAATAATACTAAACTTTTATAAACTAGTTACATAAACTTTCTCTAAAGAAAAGCAATTAATTGGTCACCTGATTTCTTCTGGAAACAGAAGAATCAGAAATTTTTCTAAAAATGATACTTACAATATCAAAGAAGACTTGGCAAACATCAATAGTGTTCAGCAACTCACAAACATGATCCTGAAAACAAAAGTTTGTTTTAATCTTGTATCTGTTTAATGTTTTTTTCTTTTTGTATCTTTTATGTGTGTGTATGGTGTCAGGGATTGAACCCAACACCTCACACATGGTAGGCAAGCCCTGAGTCTCATCACCAGCCCTGTAAAAATAATTTTAAATTCCTAATAAACAAAATATATTCTAGATTTCAGTTCCAGAAGAATTCCAATCTCATTATCTATAGACATCAAAGAAATTTATAAATTAATTAAGTCTACTTCTAAAATATTAAATATTAAAATACATACCTTAAATTCCATAACATCTACAAATGTGAAGTAATATAATGCCAGATTTTTCAGAATCTCTGATTTTTCTTTCTGTAGTTGTGCAAGCTGTTGCTGTGAAAACAAAATTAGAATGTATTTTTACATAGAACAGAAATATTTCATTTTACTACAAACTATCTTCTTTTGTGATTGCTACATGGAAGCATAAGCTTTTAGAATATTTCTAAATGATTAAGGCTTTTTTAAAAAAAACCAAAGTACTTGAGACAGCAATTGCTAATAGTGATCAGCAACTTATAGTGTGAAGCTATAAAACAAATCAAAGCAGATTAGTACCAAATTGTGTTACTATTAAGGAAAATTGGAAAATGTTAGGAAAAAAACAATTATCAAATGAACTCTTTAAAACAATTAAAAACAAATCATGAACATGACACTACTAGAAGTGGGAGAAAAGAAGGTGAAAAACATTACAACTTACACTACAGAAAAACAATATGCTATATAGATTTGGAACTTACCAAAAAGAACATCCAGGCAAAGCCACGTTACGCATGCAAAATAAAATGTAGATACAAACATAAAATACAGTAACGGTTCCCTGACCAGATCCACAACACAATAATATATTAAACAAAAGCAAAAATCACAACAACAAAAAAGAAATGAGAAAGAAGCAAAACTAGAGTTAAGACATGGAAGAGGGAAATGTGAAAGACAAGTAGTATTTCAGTCAACTATAGTATGAAATTTACAAGACCTAATAATTCTTTTAAAACCAACTAGTAAAATAATTTCTAAAATAATCTAGACATATTTAAGGCCCTATACAAGAGAACTGCCAAAATTTCAATAAACCATCCAGAAACTTGATGTTTGGAGTGTAGTCTATTGAACAGGTGCTTCCAACCATTTTGGACCTAGTTAGAAAAGGAGACTCACTCACTTAGTCATCTCAGATCTACTAAATAAGAATCTGCCTTCTTAACAAGACATACTCAAGTAATCTAAACACACACAAAATGCCTGAGAGCACTTACCTAAAGGATGAAAAAAAAACTCGAAAATATGAAACAGTAGTTCAAAGTATTAAACTTGCTCCAAAAGCCCAAGTGGTTTTGAGGCCCTCATATTGTAACTTATACATACATGGGAGCACTGGGGAAGAGATGCTTTCATATATAATAGTATGGATCAGAAATGTTATAGCAGTAAACTTAACATAAGGAAAATATTCTTTAAAAAACTATTAAAAAGCCAATTTAAACGAGTAAGCAAGGCAGTCTGGTAAACTCAATTACAACAGGGTAAAAATATCATAAATACTACATACAGTCTCTGAAGACATTTAAAGTATTAATGCCTGTAAAACATCCATAAGATACCTCACTTTTCCCCATAAATGACAGAGGAATGAAAGTATATACTTGTAGTGATGTGCAACTATAGCTTCATCTATGAAAGTAACTGAGGGGCTGGGGTTGTGGCGCAGTGGTAGCGTACTCACTTAGCACACGGGAGGCACTGAGTTCGATCCTCAGCACCACATAAAAATAAAATAAAGCTATTGTGTCTACCTACAACTAAAAAATAAATATTTTAAAAAAAAAAGAAAGTAACTGAGTCTATTTTATACAATATATCTGTTTCAAAACAATTTCATCCATATTTTTATGCACATCTTCAACATCACTGCTCCAGCAATCTCAAGTGAATACTTATCTAAATGATCCAATTTCCTCAGATTATATCACCTTTACCTTGTTCAGGAACATTAAACACGTGATTGATATCTTAGTCTTTTTTTCTGCTTTTCAGTTCTTTAAATTTGAGTTTCAAAATACAATAGTGAAAGCAGACTCATAAAAATGAGATATGAGCTGGGCGCAGTGACGCACACCTGTAATCCCAAAATCCCAGCACTTTGGGAGGCC